>SSNP01000153.1:1133084-1145695 GCA_006937955.1 Pachypanchax playfairii | reverse complement strand
CTTTAAAAATGTATCACATAATACTATATTTGGATCATGCAGTATCTTACAAGATAACCTATTTATTCATAAGGTTTTAATATTATTTGTTCATCCTACAGTGATTCATCCTGCTACAGTGATTAGGTAGGTTTTAATGTATTCAGCCTTTTATTATAGGCCTACTGCAAACTAGAAAGAGTTTGGCCCCGTAAAATAATCCCCCAAACAGCTGTCAAAAACAAAACATTTTATTCTGTCACTAATTGATATATATTCATCACAATCGAAAATATTTTTGTTTTTAGAATATTTATTAGTGATGCATGCAATGTTTGTGGGTGTCAGGTCTCAGATGAGCGGACTGCTGGAAGAGGAGTGGGTTTTTTTTTTTTTAAATGTGTATGTTTTTGTTTCAATTCAAATAAAAATAAACTTATATTGGCCCCACACTGGCTATAATAGCTATAGTTCTACATTGTGATTTCCTGTCCAGAAAGTTCCTATCTGGATCAGATTGATCCAATCAAAAGTTAAGATGGATTACATGATCATGAATCACAAAAAAAAAGGATTACTAAATCCAGATCAATTTTATCTGGATTAAACCTTTTGAAAAACCAGGCCCAGGTGCTCAAGGGGTTCATGGGAGTTCACCCAACCAGTCCACAAGTACTTTGTGGATCTGGAGGAGGCTTTGTCTGTGTCTCTTGTGGTGTCCTGTGGGGGGTGCTCTGGGTGTACCAGGTTCAGGGTCCTTTGCTAAGGGCTTTCAGCTCCCTGTTTAACCCCAGATTGGTTTGCATTGCCGGGACCTGTTTCCAGTGCGAGTTGGGCTGTCCTTTGTAACTGGTTCAGTTCGTTATTTTTATGGACAGAATTTCTAGGCACAGCTGGGTTCCAATGGAAAGTGTATCAGTAGTATTCCTCCCATAGACTGTCCCCATCCTGGGTCCACAGCCCCGGGTCCTGGCTTTAACTGGTCTGAGTCTAAAGTTTCAAATCTATTTATATAATTTAGTGTATAAATCACTTCATATCTTATAGAAGTTAACATTAAGATAGAAACAACAACATCTCCTGCAGCTGTTACCTTCACTTTGATGTAGACTACAGTCTTTTTCACCTTCTTGTAGATCTCCTCTGGTGTTAGCGTCTTTACTTTCAGCTTCTGAAGGTTTTTGCTGCGGTCAGACTTGTAGATGGTAATTTTTTTGTCGTCACCAACAAGTTGAGGAAAAGTGGACTTCAGCAAGTCCAAGAACTCTCCCTCTTGTAGACCACGAGGACATTTCATGTCCAGTACTGAAGACCTCTGTAAGACTGAAAAGGTTTGGAAATTAATAGAAGCTGTTTAACAAACTTCAACATCATGATCTGATGTTTTATATTCACCAGATTCTGAGAGTCCATCTGAAGGGGGATCCTCCAACATGCAGATCCTGAGAAAGTCAGCAGCTGGTTCTTCAGCGAGCTGAGGTCTCCCATGTCTCCTCTTATCAGGCTGGTCTCCAGAAGACAACAACCTGACAGACAGTCATTATGTAAAACACAAGGGATAAAACTGAAGAATGGAGTGTGAGACAGCTGACACGAGGCCCGTGTTGATTCTCACCCTGTAGTCGCTTTCGACTGATCTACAGGTGTTGAAGAACAGGTGGATCCAACTTCTTCTGGAGGATCCAGACCTTCACTGCTGCTCGGAGAATTCTCTGCTGACTAAACACACAGAAGATTCAAAGTTCAACTGTAACTCTGCTGCACCCAAATTCCAAGTGTTAACTTTAATGTTCCTTTCAGCCTCAGTTAAAAAAAAAAACAGGAAATTATCAGATAATTCAGATTTCCTTCACATCCTCAGGCTCCACAGCTTTATCCTGGACTTTTAGACACACTGTCCTCGGTAGCGATCTGGATTATAAGAACCCTTTTAGCAGCTGTCTGTAGCTACATGATAAAACCTGTGGAACTGAAGAAGTCCTGAACACCTGACAGTACAGCTGGAAGTAGGAAGTTAAATCAACTCATACTTACTCATATAGTTTTAACATTTGAATCTATTCTGTAGATAAAACGTTCTCTCTTCATAACGTCAGAGATGGAAAATCACCTGCAAACTAAAACATCAGCCTGAAGCTACGACTCTACATTTTACATTGTGACGGGATCAATCAGACGACCTTCAGCCGGACGTAGAGGGCAGAGTTCCCTGAGGATCTGATGGCTGCGTGGATCTCCTCAGGAGTCAGAGTGTTCACTGTCAGAGGCTGCAGCCTCCGCTTCTTCGTAGTCAGGAACATGTCAAAAGGTTCCCCATGAGCCAGCTGAGGGAAGGTGGACCTCAGAAGATCCAGGAAGTCTGCCTCCTGTAGCCCACGAGGACACCTCAGGTCCTCGGCAGGACACTTCTTGAACACTGAAGCAGATAGAAAGTCAAACGTGTGAGGAAATAAAGTCCTTTGTGGACTTAAAGTTCTTTATTTTAAAGGAGGTCTTGAAACAATAAAAACCAGACTACATCTTGTCTAAAGGAGATGAGGCCAGAAGGAGAACAGCACAAGTCTTCAACAGTAAAAACACGTGATACACACGGAAACTAAAACACGCAATGAAACGTGTTAAACAGCGACACAATGAATTCAACAACAATAAAACAAAGAATAAATAAAAACAGATGTTTAAAAAAACAGGAAAAACATAAACACGTCATTTAAAAGCCCTGATTGATCAGAAACCTGATTGGTTCCCTGATTGATCAGAAACCTGATTGGTTCCCTGATTGATCAGATATCTGATTGGTTCCCTGATTGATCAGAGACCTGATTGGTTCCCTGATTGATCAGATATCTGATTGGTTCCCTGATTGATCAGAAACCTGATTGGTTCCCTGATTGATCAGAAACCTGATTGGTTCCCTGATTGATCAGATATCTGATTGGTTCCCTGATTGATCAGAGACCTGATTGGTTCCCTGATTGATCAGATATCTGATTGGTTCCCTGATTGATCAGAAACCTGATTGGTTCCCTGATTGATCAGAAACCTGATTGGTTCCCTGATTGATCAGGGAACCAATCAGGTCTCTGATTGATCAGAAATCTGATTGGTTCCCTGATTGATCAGAAACCTGATTGGTTCCCTGATTGATCAGAAATCTGATTGGTTCCCTGATTGATCAGATATCTGATTGGTTCCCTGATTGATCAGATATCTGATTGGTTCCCTGACTGATCAGATATCTGATTGGTTCCCTGATTGATCAGATATCGGATTGGTTCCCTGATTGATCAGAGACCTGATTGGTTCCCTGATTGATCAGATATCTGATTGGTTCCCTGATTGATCTGAGACCTGGTTGGTTCCCTGATTGATCAGAGACCTGATTGGTTCCCTGATTGATCAGATATCTGATTGGTTCCCTGATTGATCAGAGACCTGATTGGTTCCCTGATTGATCAGATATCTGATTGGTTCCCTGATTGATCAGATATCTGATTGGTTCCCTGATTGATCAGATATCTGATTGGTTCCCTGATTGATCAGATATCTGATTGGTTCAGGTGTTTACTTAAAGGTGGAAGAAATCAAACTTACTCTCAGAATTCTGAAAGTCGTTTTTTCATTAAACTGATACTTTTGGATCCTGATTTAAAAACAAGTCAATTTTGCAGGTTTTGGACAAACTACAGTAGAAGTTTGAGGTGTCTGAAACGTACCGGGGTTAGACAGCACCTCAATCTGAGAGTCTTCCAGGAACCGGATCCTGAGATGCAGGTGATGGTCTGGGACTCTGCTGGGCTTCTTCCTCTGGGCTGGAACCCTGGATGAAAATAAGCTGGAGATTAAAAACTTGATGACTTAGTGATGAAGAACCTGAACCAAGTTTGGCCCTGGCTCTCCCCAACAGACAGGAAGTGATCTCATCTGTAATGCTTCCTAAATCTGAGCAGAAACATGATGTAGTCTGTGAGGAAGATCTGCTGAGTCATTGTCTTTACAGAGCTACTGAGATGTGAAACCTTGGTGATACTTGATAATCTGGATCCTTCTGAGCTTCGTGTTTCTCTTGAACGCTTGTAGCTGGTTGAACCATCAGCTGCTGCTCTTGATCATCATCATCATCATCTTTGTACCACAGGAAGTCCAGCCTCCCAGTTTTGTCCACACCTGGACAAAAGAACACGTCAAAAGGAGGAAACACTTGATTTAACATCAACCATCATCATCTGATCTGAGGACCAGGCGTGTTACACACATCAGGAATCAGGTCAGCTGTTGGTAGCTCTCATGTTCAATTACAAACGTGATAAATAAGATACAGGTGAACACAGGTGAGTCGATAAAGTGCAGGTATGGTAACAGCATCGTTAACCCAGAACTACGTGGATGTGATGAAGATAAGAACAGGCCTAGTATGAGAAAATAAACTAGATCTACAGACTTCTCTATCTTCTGTTAGAAGGATGGAGCTGTTCATGTTCAGGGTGTGAGGGATCAGCTGGGATCTTCTCTGAGTTCTACCTGATTCTTCAGGTGTATGACGTGTAGATAGAAGGTAGGGAGGATTCTTTAAACTGTCTTTACTGCATGTTGCAGTATGTTTCTGCTTGGCAGCAACACCAAACCTCATGTGATGGAGAAGCACATGACAGACTTGATCACTTCTCTGTAGATCAGCAGCTCCTTCAGTTGGTCCAACGGTCACAGAATTCTACTTGTTTTCATCTGATGGAGAAGTTGTTCTACCTGTCCACTACCAGGTATGCACACATACGCATGTGCAGGTGGGACCTTCAGACCTGATAGAACCCTGTAAAACACTTAGATGGTGCTGGAGCAGGTTTGGGACTCACCAGGCTGCTGCTGCTTCTCTGGTTCCTCCATAAGGACAACGACCTCATGCAGATCTGGAACCACAACAACCGGATCAACTTAAATAATCAGCTTTCTTACTGTTTATGATCACTAACTTACCTTCTCTATGCAGTTTAACGTGAGGCTGCAGGAGCTCCAGCTGTCTCCTCTGTCGGTCGATCTCCTGTCTGAAGCCTGAAGCCTCCTCCTCGTAGTCGGTTACGGTCCTCTCTACCACCGCTAAGATCTCCCGGGCGGCTGTAGTCAGCTTCTCGGTGATGATTCCTCTCAGAATGTCGGTTCTGGACATGTTGAGTGGGTCGGAACCGCTGCTGCTGCTGTAAAACATTCTTTATCTTCTTTATTTTGGTGAAAACTTCTGCACGTTCGTCTAGGACAATAACTTCCGGGTTGTGGTGCAGCTACAAAATACGGGCGTGTAGAAACAAAGTTTCGCGTCTTGAGCGGGAAAATGACTAGAAAAGTATGTAAATGTTCTAATTTACAAACACTTGCAGCTCAGGACTAAACATGGTGAGGCTGCATTTCTGTTTTATTCTCCTAAGATCTGGAAGAACCCTAAATTTTTAACGATGTTTAAATCCAGGCTGAAAACTCTTTTATTTACTCATACAACTGATAATATTTTATCTGCACTCTTCATTTTTAATAAATAGTGATTTTATTCATGTCTTATGAATTGATTTTATCAATACGTTTTTGATTAGATCTTATTCTTTTCATTTTTTACTTTAATCTAATTATTTAATGATTTTATCTTGATTTATCATATCACCTGTAAAGCACTTTGAATTGCCTTGTGTACTGAATATAAATAAACTTTCGTGCCTGTCTTACAATCTGAAACTGAACACACTCAGGACTCTTCGCACTTCAGAAGAGTGAACTGATCTATCAATCAAAGAATCAATCAATCTGAATTGTCACCCCAATGTCCTACACGTTGGCGGTACTGGTCACTGATGCGGTGGTGGTGTGCTTTGATGATTTGTAGCTTGTATTAACCTTTGATGATGTTTATTGCGTTGGCTTCTTTCACTGTGTCAATTCTACAATTGTAAGTCAGAAATCAGATAAAAAATAACTTTCACATAAACTTGATGAATTGAAACAATTTACTTTTACGTAATAAAATGAGTTGTTTGTGTGGCGAGGAAAGTGGCTGTGAAATAGACTTTGTGGACTTATTGGGGCAAGTAATGCAAGAATCAACATAAACCATTTTTACTATAGTACATGGATCATGGACACAGTGAAAGAAGCCAACACAATAAACATCATCAAAAGTTAATACAAGCTGCAAATCATTTAAGCACACGTAAAGACCACCACCGCATCAGTGGCTAGGAGCGCCAATGTATAGAGCATTGGGGCGACATTTCAAGGTAAAAAACTGTTTGTCCCGTCTCAGCAACACCTGACTCTGATCTGAATCAGCTTAAATAGGCTGGTGCTTCCACAAGCAACCAATCCTCCACTCTCAGGTATGCAGACAAAAAATAAAACAAAACACATATGGCTCCTACACAATCAATCAAACTTTATTTCTATAGCACTTTTCATACAATTTAATGCAGCACAAAGTGCTATACAATAAAATTAACAACATGTGGACAAAGCAATATGAACATACATACAAACCAGAAACAGATGACCATCTACCTGCACATGTACACAAACTTTAAAAGCAGTGAGATAATAGCACAATCTTACTTTCAACACTCTGATGTGACAGTTACTAATATAATTTAGTTAAAAGCAAGATTAAAAAGATGTGCCTTGAGTTTTCTCTTTAAAATGTCCAAACTCTCAGTGGCTCTCAGATGCTCTGGTTCCACAGATGAGGGCTGTAATAAGCTGCTTCACCATGACTTTTAGATCTAACTTTAGGTTTAAAGAGCAACTCACCCCCTCTAAATTATCTTTCTGCTGTTTCAAAAAATGCTTGAAAGTAGGTGTCACTTAGGATCTGGGGGATGGCAAGCTGGGCTGTGATTGACATGTTGCTCTTCTCTTAGTGGTACGTACATGGTTTTTAGCCTGTGTGCTAAAGCTACATTTAGATTAGCTCCAGTGGGACTGTGCCGTGATGCAGAGAGGTAACCAGAGCATGATGAGAATGTAACGTGCATAAATCATAGACCACAGCATGAAGACCTGAGTACTCTTGAGGGCTCGTAAATTTGATGTTTGATGCAAGTAAGTTAAATAAGTAGGAGTGAGACAATTATGAGATTTAAAAGCCAATAAAATAAAATCAGTCCTGAACAGGTACCATACCATACCACTTTATTTATAGAGCACATTAAACACGGCAGAAAGCCGACCAAAGTGCTCTACAGTAAACAGATCTGATGTGAACTCTCCTTCTGGTCCTTGTGAGCAGACAAGCAGCTGAGTTTTGTAGCAGCTGTAAAGGTGCAATAGTCTTTTTAGAAAGACCAGAAAGGAGAGCATTATACATTAGTCTCTTCTGCATATAATAAAACAATGAGTCAAAATCTCAGGATCTGATTTAGAGTGAAACGAACAGATTAACCCAAGCCCTAGCTCCGGCTGCGTCATACCGGGCAACATCCCAGTCCTAGTTATTGACTTTTTCATTAGTTATTTGAATCACTCTTTGTCTGTCTGAATCATCACCTAGGACCGTTTGGGTACTCAAACTCCTCCATCATGATAAGGTGACAGTTCTAGGAGGGGACAAAGGAAACATTTCAATTAAACTTGTTTGGTTAACAACCTTTTTGATCTCATGACTTTCTTATATTAAATTAATTTCTGAACACATCCAATCTGTGTAAGATCAAAACAGCATCACAGAAAGATAAAAAAAGAATCACAAAGTAATTAAATTAAAAGTGACTAACTTAATAATTACTAACATAATAGCCACTATGTGTACATGTGGTTACTCTTTAATTGATTGTTCGAGTGTTTAATGAGTACATCACAAAGTTAAAAAACATGTTAGACATTTCACAACACAAAGTTGAAAAATGAAGTCAACTAAAAATAAATCAACATCAGGCCTTTTGAGATTTCCACCCAGATCATCTCCTGGCTGCAACACCTGTTCCTTGATCTTTACCAAAACTTCATTCTGTCTAACATCAGGTCTGACTCCGTACTTGCCCTTTTTCCCTGAACTTTCACTCAAATATTTGAACTTCATTCTTTGTGTCAACCACGCTCTCGCTTACTAAAATGTTAATCTGCTACACATACAGTTTTCCAAGTACCTACAGGTGCAATATTGCACACCTGCAATGTAACCACAACCCTTTGCACAACCCTTCTGTCATCTACAGTTCGTATCCTTTGTTCTGAGGTCAACTAAAGTCTAATAAAAATAATTGTTTAAACAATTTTAGTACTACTGGCCTACCTGCATAATTGAGGCATGAATCAAATACTAATAAATTGCTTAACAACCTTGTATGAAGTGTGAAATCTCTCACACTTCCAAGGGTCCCCAAAAAGCTGGGTACTCTGTGCTGCCGTTGGGTCTGTGGGCCACAACAACAGTGACCAGATACTTGTCCCTGACCCAAAGACATAGGGACATGACCTTCTCGTTCACAGGGATGAACTCCAACACATGGCCGTTGAGCTGGGGGGCTATGAGCAAGCCCACACCAGCTTGTTGCCTCTTCCTGCCAGCAACACCAGAAAAATGGCACATCCAACCTTTCTCAAGGAGTTGAGTTCCAGAGCCTAAGCTGTGCATGGAAGTGAGCCCAACTATATTTAACTGGTACCAGTCAACCTCCTGCACAAGCTCAGGCTCTTTCCCTCTCAGTGAGGTGATGTTCCATGTCCAAACAGCTAGAAGCTGTAGACCAGGTCGTTGAGGCACTCACTCCCAACTGCCACTCAGTCCTCTCTGCATCCAACCCTACAGCTTCCTCTGCAGGTAGTGAGTCCACAGGAGGGCAGGCCCAAGTCGTCCGTTCACGCTGAGCCCGGCCAAGCCCTGTGGGCAAAAGCCTGGCCACTAGGTGCTCAAATGTCAGACCTGTTACCGGTGTGCATTGGGCTCCGTCAAGGCTGTTCTTTGTCACCGTTTCTGTTAATTATTTTTATAGACAGAATTCCTAGGTGCAGCCAGAGTCATGCCCGGTGTCAACCCTGCCGGTCGGGTTTACCATGGATTCCAGGGGAGTGTGGGAGATGGTCTGCCTGTCTGCTCTCAATGTAGAAGACGTGGAAGATGTCTATATATTTGGATTATTGATCGTGGGGTACCTGCTGATCAGCGCTGGTGGTTACCTGATGTATCGTCAAATTCTGAAATTATGGATCGGATGGCCTGCATCTGGCAACACTTGGACTAAAAGATTCAGAGATGTGGTCTCGGAGCAGTACCGTGACCAGCTGGCTGTGATTCTTGAACGGGAGCGTGAGGTCCAGGGACGAAATAGCAAGCTGGCTGACGGGGTCCTGGAGCTGAACTGTAAACTGGGTGCGCTGCTGGATCTCACTGGAAGGATTGGCACCACCTTGGAGAAGTTGCAGTTTCGGCTCGGAGTGGAGAAGTGATTGATATTATTGGCTGTGGTACAACGCAATTTGGCACTAATTTGGCTGTTTCTGACCTTTTCCACAACAGTGCACCATATGGACAACAAGAAGCTGCTGAATTTCCTCGGCTTCGAGCTAATCTTTCTTATTTTTTGTTTCGGCTGGCCTCAAGGCCAATATCCTGAATTCCCCGTGTCCACTGGGCGCCAACAGACTGTGGAGAGACATAACATCACACTGCTTTAACAAAATTACATAAAAGACAAAGACCTAAGTTTTCATCCCGTATGCAAAGTTTTCACAGTAAAATTTAATGATTACCTGTGTCAAGAAGTTTAGGTTTTTTTTATCTATTGTCAGCTCACAAATTACCACAAACAACAACTTCTTTGCCAAGCTATTAGAAATTCTTTGTCAGTAACAAGTTCAATGACCATGAGCAGAGCTGCTAAAATGGGCGGGGTCAGTTCCAGGAGGTCTTCTCAGGCCTGCTAAAGATTAACTTGGTCTGAATGAAGATAGTTTGTGACGTCTGATCAGAGTAGTTAAAACTGGGTAAGTCTGCTCAATTTAACCAGCTTAAACCAACTCTGGGGAGTCTAATTGAATAATGCCGCTTTTCCACCAACAGAACACGGTGCGGCTTGGTTCACTTTAGCCCCCTGCGGACCCTTTTCCACCGCCTTTCTCTGGTCTAAACTGCGTCATTCCGCGCCAACCCGGCCTCTTTTTTCAGACCACCTCCTCGGTGGTCCGAAGCGGCCCAAAGCGGGCCCACATGTCTACTGATTGGTCCAGTAAACTGCTACCAGTGACACGACTACTACGTAGTGGTAGACCCTGATTGGCCCGGCTGTGTGTGGCGTTCACGTGGTGTGATATAGAAGCGCTCCCACAAAAGGCTTTAAAAAAAACTCCCAGCAGCCATATAAATATTTAATTTTAAAATACAATTGACTTTGGACAATGGCGACTTCCTCCACGAGAACCAAAAATCAAACCAACCAAAATGAACCACAGACAGAGCGCAAAGTACAAAAACACACGTATATTCGCCATTGTTGTTGTTTTTCACGCACCGTGACGTCGCGGACAAAGACTTTTGCGCGCCACTTTTCATAACCAGATGGGCACGCCCCTATCCCCACTTACGTCCGCTTTATGTTTCCACCGCCTCAAGCAAGTTGATCCGCGCTATACTGCACTGCTCTCAAGCGCGCCGTGCTGATTTGTCGGTGGAAAAGCGGCATTAGACTCAATTTGGACCTGTAGGATTGAAAGCTGGTGCATTGGGGAAAATGTTGGTTTCCAAAGGATCTTCTCCCAGAAGCTCCAGCTTCATCTTATCAGTCTAAAGGAAATTCTCCCAGAAGCTTTGGGACATTTAGTTTAATTCTAGTCTGGTTTTGTATAATCTGTTTCAGCATTGGCCTTCACGGCCACCTTCCATCAAGTCCATTTTGGTCTTAAACAGAAACAGATGCTGCAATCTGACACTGACGAACCATGACTTCATCTTTAGAAATATACATTCTTTAATTACCAGCCATAATGATCCGATGATTTGATTGTTTCTGTAATGGGTATTTTGTAGGGATGTTCCAACACCAATTTTTTCTTTTTGCTACTGATTTTGCTACCGGGGGTTTAGGTATTCGCCAATACTGAGTATCATTCCAAGTACGAATCTTATTACCATTAGCACTTTGAGGCACATAATGAATGTCCATCCAGCATGCCGTCAAACTCAATAAAGACATAGATGTCATGTCTGAGCTCCAAATGTCTGTTGTAAAACTTATGGCAGAGAGCCTTCCTAGCATGTGTGAAATATGCGGACTCACAGTATCACATAGTTTAGGAAGCAGCATTTCAGAGATGTGTTTCTATCCAGGCAGCTAGAAACGTGGCTCCAAATGTTCAAGAAGGCGGTTAAAGCCAACGTTTTCCAAAACTGATAGGGGCTGGTCATCCAGGACAGTGACTTCTAAAACTTTGTCCGTTATTGTGGTAGCTTTCTTGCGCAAATTTCTGGCAGTTTTTAAATGCATTTACCAGTGTTTGTTGTTGCTGTGGTTCGCTACACTTCTCCTTTAAGGAGATAAATTCCTCATGCTCTTTTATGTGACGACAACCCAAATGCTCTATAAGGTTGCTTGTGTTGAATTTGGCAGTATTCATACCACCTCTATAAACCTCTGTTATGCATATAATGCCGCTTTTCCACCGACAGAAAACGGTGCGGCTTGGTTCACTTTAGCCCCCTGCGGACCCTTTTCCACCGCCTTTCTCAGGTCTTAACCGCGTCATTCCGCGCCAACCCGGCCTCTTTTTTCAGACCACCTCCTCGGTGGTCCGAATCGGCCCAAAGCGGGCCCACACGCCCACCTGTCTACTGATTGGTCCAGTAAACTTCTACCAGTGACACGACTACCTACGTAGTGGTAGCCCCTGATTGGCCCGGCTGTGTGTGGTTTTCATGTGGTGTGATATAGAAGCGCTCCCGCAAAAGGCTTTAAAAAATACTCCCAGCAACCATACAAATATTTTATTTTAAAATACAATTGACTTTGGACAGTGGCGACTTCCTCCACAAGAACCAAAAATCAAACCAACCAAAATGAACCACAGACAGAGTGCAAAGTACAAAAGCACACGTATATCCGCCATTGTTGTTGTTGTTTCACGCGCTGTGACGTCGCGGACAAAGACTTTTGCGCGCCACTTTTCATAGCCAGATGGGCACGCCCCTATCCCCACTTACGTCTGCTTTATGTTTCCACCGCCTCAAGCAAGTTGATCCGCGCTATACTGCACTGCTCTCAAGCGCGCCGTGCTGATTTGTCTGTGGAAAATGGGCATAAGGTATGTTGCCATTCTGCTAGTAGTCAATAACGCCAAATTGCTGACATTGTACTAGTGCTAAGCATTAGCAAAACAGTGACCCATGCGCAGTTATCTCACTCTGCCTAGCAAAATTGCGTCATTTCCACGGCAAACATGTGGTTGGGCATGCAGAAAAATATAATCCCATTTAAGTGGTATTGGTTCATGTTTAGAGGTACAGTGGGGCAAAAAAGTATTTAGTCAGCCACCAATTGTGTAAGTTCTCCCACTTAAAAAGATCAACGAGGCCTGTAATTTTCATCATAGGTATACCTCAACTATGAGAGACAAAATGAGGAAAAAAAATCCAGAAAATCACATTGTCTGATTTTTAAAGAATTTATTTG
>SSNP01000153.1:1115402-1132775 GCA_006937955.1 Pachypanchax playfairii | reverse complement strand
GGCGGTGTGTTTGGGATCATTGTCATGCTGAAAGACCCAGCCACGTCTCATTTTCAATGCCCTTGCTGATGGAAGGAGGTTTTCACTCAAAATCTTACGATACATGGCCCCATTCATTCTTTCCTTTACACGGATCAGTCGTCCTGGTCCCCTTGCAGAAAAACAGCCCCAAAGCATGATGTTTCCACCCCCATGCTTTACAGTAGGTATGGTGTTCTTTGGATCCAACTCAGCATTCTTTCCCCTCCAAACACGACAAGTTGAGTTTCTACCAAAAAGTTCTATTTTGGTTTCATCTGACCATATGATGTTCTCCCAATCCTCTTCTGGATCATCCAAATGCTCTCTAGCAAACCGCAGACGGGCCTGGACGTGTCCTGGCTTCAGCAGGGGGACACGTCTGGCACTGCAGGATTTGAGTCCCTGGCGGCGTAGTGTGTTACTGATGGTAGCCTTTGTTACTTTGGTCCCAGCTCTCTGCAGGTCATTCACTAGGTCCCTCCGTGTGGTTCTGGGATTTTTGCTCACCGTTCTTGTGATCATTTTGACCCCACGGGGTGAGATCTTGCGTGGAGCCCCAGATCGAGGGAGATTATCAGTGGTCTTGTATGTCTTCCATTTTCTAATAATTGCTCCCACAGTTGATTTCTTCACACCAAGCTGCTTACCTATTGCAGATTCAGTCTTCCCAGCCTGGTGAAGGTCTACAATTTTGTTTCTGGTGTCCTTTGACAGCTCTTTGGTCTTGGCCATAGTGGAGTTTGGAGCGTGACTGTTTGAGGTTGTGGACAGGTGTCTTTTATACTGATAACGAGTTCACACAGGTGCCATTAATACAGGTAACGAGTGGAGGACCGAGGAGCCTCTTAAAGAAGTTACAGGTCTGTGAAAGCCAGAAATCTTACTTGTTTGTCGGTGACCAAATACTTATTTTCCACCATAATTTGCAAATAAATTCTTTAAAAATCAGACAATGTGATTTTCTGGATTTTTTTTCCTCATTTTGTCTCTCATAGTTGAGGTATACCTATGATGAAAATTACAGGCCTCTCTGATCTTTTTAAGTGGGAGAACTTACACAATTGGTGGCTGACTAAATACTTTTTTGCCCCACTGTAAGTGCTCACAGATTTAAGTACCCTCATTTTCACCAGAATGAGTATTCCGATACCAGCATTGGCATCAGCCAAACCCTAGTATTTTGGTCCTCTGTTTTCATCCCTATGTTTAATACTTGGGTTAACAGCAGCAGTTTTAAAACATGCTTTAATAAATGTGATTTGATCTCAGACACAGGACAAACTTTGACACGTTCCTGTGAGCACATTATTTTTTTAAGAGTAACATTTTATTTTTTTGTAAAAATTATTCTGTTAAAACAAATCAAAATTCATGTTTGATTCAATGTAATTTTTTAATTATTTTCTCAGTTTAAAGTTTTTCTGTGAAGATTTTTTTTTCCTGATTTAACTTTGTCCGAATTTGGATGAAATTTCAATGATATTACCGTAATCATCAAAATGTCTCGGTTCCATTAAAAAGTCAACTTTATCCAAACTTTCTTGTCCAAGGCAACTTTAGAACAGACTCTCAAACTGATGTTTGTTCCGCTAAACCTAAAAAAAATCTTATATACTCACTGAAAAAAATCTGAAATTTTTAAGTTTAAGAAGTTATTTTACAAACTTAGTCTCTCATTATCAGACTGATGGAAGTGTTTCAGAAGTTGATGGTTCCGAGGGGTTCTCTTGGGTCTGGTGGTTCTTCATGTGTGTTTTTAGACAGTGGCTCTGGGTGAAGGCTTTGTCACAGAGGCTGCACTGGTACGGTCGCTCTCCATTGTGGGTCCTCATGTGGACTGTTAAGTGATCCTGACGAGAACACGCTTTCCCACAAACCGCACAGATGAACCGTTTTACTCCCGAATGAGTCAAGATGTGGTTATTCAGGGTACTTTTGAGTTTGAAGAAGCGTCCGCACTCGGAGCAACCATAGGGAGTCTCACCAGTGTGAACACGCATATGTTTTTTAAGGTCACCATTGTTTAAAAAGCCTTTACTGCAAACGCTGCAGATAAATGGCCTCTCATCACCGTGAGTTTTCATGTGATTCATCAAGGTGCAGTTGGAGAGGAAAGTTTTGCAGCAGATGTCACAAAGGTACGATCGCTCTCTGACAGTGTGGGTCTTCTCGTGTGCCTTCAGAGTTCCTGGAAGTTTAAACCGCTTCCCACAAACTCGGCAGCTGTAGCGCCGTTCACCTGAGTGAGTCGTCCTGTGGCGAATCAAAGACCTGAGATCTGTCAGAGACCTACCACAGATGTTGCAGAGGTATTTGTCACGGCGGTTGTGATTTTTTTTGTGAGCTGTGAGTTGTGCTTTCAGTCCAAATGATTTTGGACATAAGTCACATTTGTGTGGTCTGACTTCCATGTGGACCCAACGGTGAACTCTCAGTCCTGAGCTATAAACAAAGGTCTTGTTACAGACGTCACATTTAAATGGCCTGTTTCCTGTGTGCAGAGAGATGTGGTTGCTGAGGCCACTCAAGGTAAAGAAAGCCTTCCCACAATATGAACAATCCATAGTTTTCTGGTGAGAATTAAGATGTTCTTTAAGTTCTTCTGAAGATGGAAAACCTTCGGCACAAACCCCACAAATACTTTGTGGGTCATCCAAATGACTCCAGGCGTGTCTGATCAAACTCCCTTGGTATATGAACCAACTTCCACACACCGTGCAGGGAGTTTTACTTTCTTCTTCCTTCTTCATTACATCTGTTGATCTTTTACCGATTTTAGGCAGGTCTGGTTTCCAGTCATCATCACCATCCAAATCCTTCTTTCCCTCTTTGAATTCCCCATCTCTCCTATCTGCCTCATGTTGTGGATCTAGATCCTGTTGTGATTCTGGATCCAGGTCTTGTTGCCATAATGTTGGCATTGTGGAGAGAACTCGTCTTTTACGGTCAACATAAACAGGGCTGCAAAGAAGCAACAAATAAAAACCATCTGTCAGAACAGCTGACTTAACCCTACATTGTTTAGAGTGGGCTGTTCTCAGCACCACAGGTTCACTTGAATTTTTGTTTTACCTTGAACTCAAACTGGTTTCTTGTTCCATCACTGTGCCATCAGCTGACAGAGGTTGGTATTTTTTAAGATCTGAATCATGCTCCTCCTCGCTCTCTTCGTCGTCTCCTGTCTGAAAGGTTTTTCAAATAGTTTTATAATAGAGGCTTAACATTACTGGAAGGGACACATATCACATTAAGATAGAAACAACAACATCTCCTGTAGCTGTTACCTTCACTTTGATGTAGACTACAGTTTTTTTCACATTCTTGTAGATCTCCTCTGGTGTTAGTGTCTTTACTTTCAGCTTCTGAAGGTTTTTGCTGCGGTCAGACTTGTAGATGGTAATTTTTTTGTCGTCACCAACAAGTTGAGGAAAAGTGGACTTCAGCAAGTCCAAGAACTCTCCCTCTTGTAGACCACGAGGACATTTCATGTCCAGTACTGAAGACCTCTGTAAGACTGAAAAGGTTTGGAAATTAATAGAAGCTGTTTAACAAACTTCAATATTGTACGGGAAATATTAAAATATCCCGATTTGACTGTATTAATTAATGTTTGTCACATTGTATGAATCTTATTTTTTTACAAACTGTCTGCCTTAGTATAAGGGAGTTGTTTTTCTATGACACCTGTTTTTGTACAAACTATATGCCTCAGTAGAAAGGAGTGATTCTCTGCTCCGAAAACATGTTTTTGGAGCGGAAACTGTGAGAAAAGCAGGTCTGCCTGGGAAATGGGACCGGCCCTCCCAGTTCCCACGCAGCCTTTTGTCTGATTAGACTACAAGAGACGGAGAGCCCCTCTCCTTGGCAGAGTCAGCTGCGGGTCACGTACGGACGCCCAGCCGGTTTACGCTACTCTACCTGGACTGTAGGCTCTCCAGTCCGTGTGTCACTTTAAGAGGCAATGCATTTATGCTGTCTGCTATGTGCTTAGCGTAACCAAAGATTGAGATGTTTGTCTGTCACTATGCCCTGTGGGAAATAAAACACACATTATTTTAGCATCATAGTGAGTCATGAATGTGTGTTTGTTTATCACTATGCTCCGTGGGGAATGACAGAAATTCTAGTATCATAGTGAGTTGTGCTTGTTTATCACTGTGCTCCGTGGGGAATGACAGACATTCTAGCATCATAGTGAGTCATAAATGTGTGTTTGTTTATCACTGTGCTCCGTGGGGAATGACAGACATTCTAGCATCATAGTGAGTCATAAATGTGTGTTTGTTTATCACTATGCTCCGTGGGGAATGACAGACATTCTAGCATCATAGTGAGTCATGAATGTGTGTTTGTTTATCACTATGCTCCGTGGGGAATGACAGACATTCTAGCATTATAGTGAGTCATGAATGTGTGTTTGTTTATCACTGTGCTCCGTGGGGAATGACAGACATTCTAGCATCATAGTGAGTCATGAATGTTTGTTTGTTTATCACTATGCTCCGTGGGGAATGACAGACATTCTAGCATCATAGTGAGTTGTGCTTGTTTATCACTGTGCTCCGTGGGGAATGACAGACATTCTAGCATCATAGTGAGTCATGAATGTATGTTTGTTTATCACTGTGCTCCGTGGGGAATGACAGACATTCTAGCATCAAAGTGAGTCATGAATGTGTGTTTGTTTATCACTGTGCTCCGTGGGGAATGACAGACATTCTAGCATCATAGTGAGTTTTGTGTGTGTTTGTTTATCACTGTGCTCCGTGGGGAATGACAGACATTCTAGCATCATAGTGAGTCATGAATGTGTGTTTGTTTATCACTGTGCTCCGTGGGGAATGACAGACATTCTAGCATCATAGTGAGTTGTGCTTGTTTATCACTGTGCTCCGTGGGGAATGACAGACATTCTAGCATCATAGTGAGTTGTGCTTGTTTATCACTGTGCTCCGTGGGGAATGACAGACATTCTAGCATCATAGTGAGTCATGAATGTGTGTTTGTTTATCACTGTGCTCCGTGGGGAATGACAGACATTCTAGCATCATAGTGAGTCATGAATGTTTGTTTGTTTATCACTATGCTCCGTGGGGAATGACAGACATTCTAGCATCATAGTGAGTTGTGCTTGTTTATCACTGTGCTCCGTGGGGAATGACAGACATTCTAGCATCATAGTGAGTCATGAATGTATGTTTGTTTATCACTGTGCTCCGTGGGGAATGACAGACATTCTAGCATCAAAGTGAGTCATGAATGTGTGTTTGTTTATCACTGTGCTCCGTGGGGAATGACAGACATTCTAGCATCATAGTGAGTTTTGTGTGTGTTTGTTTATTGTGTACCTATCTCCACGAACCTGAGAATTTTTCACAAAACAAACATCATGATCAGATGTTTTATATTCACCAGATTCTGAGAGTCCATCTGAAGCGGGATCCTCCAACATGCAGATCTTGAGAACATAGTGAGTTGGTTCTTCACCGAGCCGAGGTCTGCCACGTCTCCTCTTATCCGGCTGATCTCCAGGAGACAACAACCTGACAGGGATCGTCATACAGTGGTTATGTAAAACCCTGAGTGTGTGAGCTGACACAAGCCCCAGATTGATTCAGATTACCTCGGATCTGTTCTGATTTGATCAAGAGAGACCATTGCAGAGCTGGATTTGACCTCTTCATTGTGCTTTGGAGGATGAAGATCCTCACTACTGCTCTGATAATCCCTTGATGACTGTAAATGTTGACAAAACATTAATACTGTTAAGAATTAAAAGAAAAAACATTTTTGAAGAAATGCTGAAAAGTGCAAATTCCAAAATCAACTTATTTTCATAAATGCTATTATTAATTTGAAACTTCTGTGATAATCCAAACTAAGACAAAATGTACAGAGATAGCGGCTGTGGCTAGCTCTGTACAGGGACTTCAAGGAGATTTTAGAGGGAGGTCTGGGAGATAAATGACATCTGGAGGAGAATGAGGTCTGGGGCTCTGCTTAAGATGTTGCCCCTATGATGGTGAAAGGATATTTTGAGTATACAAATAAATAATTCCTAGCTCCAAACATTTCCACTATTTCTTATTATTATAACTAAAACCTCCCTCCACTGATTTGCCACCTTAATCTAGTTGAGGGTTTAAATAACCCCATGATCCTGGGAATGTGCTGTCTGGAGCGTTAAGTAGAGGCCTGCGCGGGACGGAATTTCCAGTCCCGCTCCCGCCCCGCGCCCGCAAAGGACTATGATTTTAAGTCCCGCTCCCGCCCGCTCCTGCCGTATTTTGTCCCGCTCCCGCCCGCAATTCCCGTATGATTCAGACGTTCCCGTTATTTCTCACGAAAGTTCTTGTCTTTAGCTTGGGTAATTAAATGCTGAGCTTAGAGCACCACTGACCGATCATTCACCAAGGGCAGTGGGGAAGGAACGCGTTGCCAACTTGGCAAGTGGCATGCGCAGCTGAGGCGATCCCCAACACACATCTGGAGACAACAGATTATTGAGATGGATGGTTGTGAGGGAGCTGGAGCTGCTGGTTGTCACAGAACCATCACAGCACAAAAAAAACAAACATTCAATCAGACTCCTGCTTACTCATTGCATCAATTTAGACTCAATCAGCCTGATATTGTGCTTATTATTGTGTTGTTTGGACGGTGGGACGAAGCTGGGAGAGAGTATACATTGTGTATTTTAGTTTTATTTTTAGTTTGCGGGACTGCAGCTTATCACCGCTCTGCCCGCTCCCGCATTGTGCACTCCCGCGCCCGCAATGAGCTTTCTCTATTTGTCCCGCGCCGCATTGCTTTGTGTCGGGTCCCGCGGGAGTGCAGGGCTCTAGCGTTAAGCTCCATGCAGGACATACCATGGAACATTGGCCTCACTTTTTGAGTCAAACAGAGTGATTTTATGATCTTAATAAGGAAAGACCATGAAAGACAGGATGTCTCACCTAAAAAAGGAAGACCAGGGCATCCCCCAGGAGCAAGACCTGGGCGGTGCTCATCAGCGTACGATAAGTAGCTGAGCATTGACTCCAGGGGCTTAACCTGAAAAGGCTACAGGAAGCCATTTCAATATTTTCTCATAACCCATGAGGAGAACATTCAAGATAGCAGTGGAAGCCAGGTGTCATGCAAGAGCAGGAGCACTGGCTTGCCCATCTTGCATCATAAACTGGTTTTAGAAATGTGAGAAGTTACCTTACGGGTGGGAAAGCTTTGTGTGAGTTTGAGCAATACCAACTCACCTTTATGTACAGCTTGCGGTTGGACAGACGTGGGGAATACTCACAAGCCCTCAACGGAGCATCTCAGTATTGAAAATACTTGGCATGGTTTGTCCACAACAAACACCATGGTTAAACACAGGTTGGTCCATAAGCATACCTGGTATCAGGCCTGGACTGACCTGATACCAGATTTAAACTGATCATAAACATTTGTCGAAGATCAGTTTTGTAATCATATCATTAGCTCTACAACCTACAGTGGGGCAAAAAAGTATTTAGTCAGCCACCAATTGTGTAAGTTCTCCCACTTAAAAAGATCAGAGAGGCCTGTAATTTTCATCATAGGTATACCTCAACTATGAGAGACAAAATGAGGAAAAAAAATCCTGAAAATCACATTGTCTGATTTTTAAAGAATTTATTTGCAAATTATGGTGGAAAATAAGTATTTGGTCAATAACAAAAGTTAATCTCAATACTTTGTTATATAGCCTTTGTTGGCAATGACAGAGGTCAAACGTTTTCTGTAAGTCTTCACAAGGTTTTCACACACTGTTGCTGGTATTTTGGCCCATTCCTCCATGCAGATCTCCTCTAGAGCAGTGATGTTTTGGGGCTGACGCTGGGCAACACGGACTTTCAACTCCCTCCAGAGATTTTCTATGGGGTTGAGATCTGGAGACTGGCTAGGCCACTCCAGGACCTTGAAATGCTTCTTACGAAGTCACTCCTTCGTTGCCCCGGCGGTGTGTTTGGGATCATTGTCATGCTGAAAGACCCAGCCACGTCTCATTTTCAATGCCCTTGCTGATGGAAGGAGGTTTTCACTCAAAATCTTACATGGCCCCATTCATTCTTTCCTTTACACGGATCAGTCGTCCTGGTCCCCTTGCAGAAAAACAGCCCCAAAGCATGATGTTTCCACCCCCATGCTTTACAGTAGGTATGGTGTTCTTTGGATCCAACTCAGCATTCTTTCCCCTCCAAACACGACAAGTTGAGTTTCTACCAAAAAGTTCTATTTTGGTTTCATCTGACCATATGATGTTCTCCCAATCCTCTTCTGGATCATCCAAATGCTCTCTAGCAAACCGCAGACGGGCCTGGACGTGTCCTGGCTTCAGCAGGGGGACACGTCTGGCACTGCAGGATTTGAGTCCCTGGCGGCGTAGTGTGTTACTGATGGTAGCCTTTGTTACTTTGGTCCCAGCTCTCTGCAGGTCATTCACTAGGTCCCTCCGTGTGGTTCTGGGATTTTTGCTCACCGTTCTTGTGATCGTTTTGACCCCACGGGGTGAGATCTTGCGTGGAGCCCCAGATCGAGGGAGATTATCAGTGGTCTTGTATGTCTTCCATTTTCTAATAATTGCTCCCACAGTTGATTTCTTCACACCAAGCTGCTTACCTATTGCAGATTCAGTCTTCCCAGCCTGGTGAAGGTCTACAATTTTGTTTCTGGTGTCCTTTGACAGCTCTTTGGTCTTGGCCATAGTGGAGTTTGGAGCGTGACTGTTTGAGGTTGTGGACAGGTGTCTTTTATACTGATAACGAGTTCACACAGGTGCCATTAATACAGGTAACGAG
Source organism: Pachypanchax playfairii (assembly GCA_006937955.1). Taxonomy (NCBI): domain Eukaryota; kingdom Metazoa; phylum Chordata; class Actinopteri; order Cyprinodontiformes; family Aplocheilidae; genus Pachypanchax; species Pachypanchax playfairii. Next base: position 1,123,935 of record SSNP01000153.1, on the reverse strand, counting down.
TGGAGGACCGAGGAGCCTCTTAAAGAAGTTACAGGTCTGTGAAAGCCAGAAATCTTACTTGTTTGTAGGTGACCAAATACTTATTTTCCACCTTAATTTGCAAATAAATTCTTTAAAAATCAGACAATGTGATTTTCTGGATTTTTTTTCCTCATTTTGTCTCTCATACTTGAGGTATACCTATGATGAAAATTACAGGCCTCTCTGATCTTTTTAAGTGGGAGAACTTACACAATTGGTGGCTGACTAAATACTTTTTTGCCCCACTGTATGTCTTGGACACTCAGGTAAAGAGAAGGGAAGGGCTATTAACTGATGGTGAGACAGATCTGGTAGTGGGGGAAATAGAGGACTTGGAAACCAAAAGGGGCCAAGTTCAGGATTTCTACAGCTGGTGCAGCTTTCAGTATATGTAATCAGATGGTTATTGGTGCCTGTCACAGTGGTGATTAGATGACCTGTTGGTGGACACCCGCAGTGAGGAAAGCCTCCAAGATGAAAGTCTTCAGGTCTTGGCTTTCCCAGAGCACCCCTAAAAAACTGACTGGTACCTCATGGACAGAAGGACTGCAACCTCTGGCTGTAGAAAAGATTAAAATATGGGAGGAATTCATGAGGCCATGTAAGACTGTCAGCCTCAAAGAGGTTCTGACAAACCGGTCAACAATTGGCAAAATGAAAGCAGGGCCCATCTCAAGCTGTGTTTGGTTTAGGTAAGGAACTGCTGACCTGGAATGAAAATATTGTCAGGCTACGGAAGGATCACTTTGAAGATCACTTTAACTTTAATCCAATCACTATGTCCTCCACTTAGGCCGAGACTGGTTGTATGAGGGTGGGGTCTTGTACATCGCATTGGTAGAGGTCAACTTGATAGGTAAAGAGCGCTCCAATGGCAGACAACCCCAAAATTAGCTCAAGTACCACCTAACCATGTCAATAAAAAAAGTAAACTGGACCTCTTTTTGTCTCTTGAAAATGTTTCAGTTCTCATCTAAAATGCTTTATCTGTTTTAATCCTGGTTTTAGAGTTCCAGGTTTATAAGCTGTTGTGACCGCAGTATTAATTAGCAAATTGGAGCCACAAGGGCTCATTGATTGCTAATTGATTGATACTTTTTATTGATCTCTCTTGGGAAAATTATTCGTCTGCATTTAACTCATCTGTAAAAAGCATGGACCGCCATTTTATATGGCACCTAGAGGTAGTTTTGGGATTTAGTATCTTGCCCAAGGATATGTTGACATGTAGGGATTGAACCCTGACCTATTGATCAGAAGACAATTTTCCCCCATGTTATGCTAGCTATGACTGCCCCGTTGTTGACACACTCATTCCAAGTGAGAGTCATTGTTCCCCGAGACTTGTTTATGTGGGACAGTGTGCAATTTGTCAGGGGAATGGGAGGGATCCCCCCATCCCCTCCCCTCTGCTTTTGATGTCCCCTTCTCTGGTCCTTTTTTTTTTTAATCCCTGGGGGGGATAAGTTATTTTTGTTCTTCCTTCTCGTCTGACCATACTTGCAAACCCTCCTGATTTAACTGGGAATCCTGAATTTTAATGCTCTCCCGAGACCATCAAACTGTAGTTTGGCAATGGAGGATTGAGTATCTTGAGGTAGGTTCTTACTGAGTGTTAAAAAATCATCTTGCTTTTGGTTCTTTCTAAACTCAGGCTTCTTGAGAGGTGTATTACCTGTAGCTGACATGTTTTGGCGTGTTTACTTCCGCCTTCTTCCAGGCGAAAGGCGGAAGTAAACACGCCAAAACATGTCAGCTACAGCTAATACACCTCTCAAGAAGCCTGAGTTTAGAAAGAACCAAAAGCAAGATGAGGACTGAGTATGCCTAAACCACCTATCAGTTTTGGATGGTGTATCATTGAGGTACACCAACAGAGAGACAGTTAAATATGAGCCAAACAGCCTCATCTGAGACAAAACAGCAGCTGGGTTTTAACGACTCATTGCCAAACTAGGAGTTGTTTAAGCTGCAGCTCACAGATAGTTTAGCAGAGTCGAGTCACGTGATCTGTCCAGTTAGCGCCCACGAAGCGACACATTACAACTACTGATCCACTACAGGAAGTGTCCTTCCCACCATGACAGGTCAGAGCCTAGATTAGACTATATGGTGTTAAACAACAGGAGATTAGGGCTCTTTGACTACATTGGGGCTGACAGAAGTGGCTTCCAAGACTAAAGAGTCCCAAATCTGGGTCTTTAATATTTCTCTATTTGAAACTTTTGGGCTCGAGAACTTTAGGAACAAGTTGTGTAGTCAGTCATCAACGTTGGATGGCATTAATTTGGCCTCCAACAAGAAGGTAAAGAACCTGGGTGTTATCTTTGACCAGGACATGTCCTTTAGTTCTCATATAAAACATGTTACCATGACGACCTACTTCCACCTGCGTAATGTTGCTAAAATTAGGAGCATTTTGACCCAAAGAGATGCAGAAACTTTAGTTCATGCATTTAGTACTTCTAGACTTGATTACTGTAATTCATTATTATCAGGATGTTCTAATAGTTCTGTTAAAGACCTCCAGCTGATCCAAAATACTGCTGCCAGAGTTCTGATGAGAGTTAGAAGGAAAATCTTAGTTTGTTTTTTCTACATTTTTGATCCAAATAACTGTTTGTTGCAGCCCGACATCCCAGTAACAAGAGGCGTACCTGCACAGCGTGGGAGTGTACACCACCCAGATTGACTGAACATGCAAATAAACCCTAGTAATCTGTGGTAATAACTGATCTTTTGATTGATTTATTTTCAAGATCTCCCATGAGATGCTGCCCTGGTCAGTGAGCCAATCAAAAACCACTATTATGAACCACTTAGAGTTCATTCAGACAACCTTGAGTCGAAGGTAGAGGGCGGAGTTCCCGGTGGATCTGATGGTTGTGTAGATCTCGTCTGGACTCAGAGTTCTGACTCTCAGAGGCTGCAGCTTCCTGCTGCGATCAGTCACAAACATGTCAAAAGGTTCCCCGTTGGCCAGCTGAGGGAAGGTGGACTTCAGAAGGTCCAAGAAGTCTGCTTCCTGTAGATCACGAGGACACGTCAGGTCCTGGACTGGAGCTTTCTTTAACACTGGAAGGGAGAAAACAAGATTTCTGTGAGTAAAGAAAAGTGTTCAGAAGTCATAAAGACAGATTCTGGGGCGTCTTTGTGTTTTACACACAAGAAATGTTGAACATTTTCTACTTTCATTAAAAACACAGTTTGTGTTTTTGATCAGCTGATGAGTTCAGCTGGAGTCGGAAGAGTTTGAAGCTTACCCGTGTTAGAGACCACCTCAGCCCCAGAGTCCTCCAGTAACCGGATCCTGAGGTCCACGTGGTTCTGTGTGTCACTGATCCGAGGTCTGCCAGGCCTCTTCCGTTCAGGTCCAGCTCTGGATGAAATGTTAACAAATCAGTACTTATAACACTCAGTGTGTACAACACAGCAGGTACTCTCATCCTTTATTACTTTAAAATCTTTAAATTTAAAACATGTTTTTTTTTTATTTGAGCAGGACTGAAAAAAGGCTGCGACATGTAGAGAAGATCAGGTGTGAGTCCTGGTCTCTAGGAAGCTACTGGGATGTGAAACCTTGCTGATATTTGATGATCCTTTTGTTTCTCTGTTGTTGGTTGAAACAACAGCTGCTGCTCATCATCATCATCATCATCATCATCATCGTCAAAATCTTCATCGTCACCGTACCACAGGAAGTCCATGTGCCCAGTTCTGCCCCCACCTGGACAAAAGAACATTCTAGTTTAATCGAGTCTGTTCTGATCAAACAGCTGCTTCATAAAAGAATGACACAACACAGAAGAGCGAATACATCAGGACAGGATTCAGCAGTACACCTAAACCTCCAGGACAAAGGACACTCTGTCGAGGACAATAATGTCCACATTTTGAACAGGGAAGGTAGATGATTTGAAAGAGGAGTAAAAGAAGCCATCTATGTAAAACCATCAATAAACAGAGGAGGAGGTCTCAGATTTCATCTTTCCAACACCTACACTGCAGTCCTCAGTCGTCTTCCCAGGCGGTTTGACAGAAACTCACACCTCAAGTCATGTGATCAGGACAGAGACCAGGCTGGCTTTGATGGGGACCTGGTAGGGTCGTCAGGGTCTACGACACTATGGAGGGATAGTCTGGGCCCCTGATGAGCTACCATTATAAAAACAATGACTAGTTGTTACTAGGTGTGGTCTTTCTGGTTACAGTTTATAAACCTACTACTTCCCAATCCTTATTCCAGAACTGAAGAAGACTTTTGGATGAAGGTGAAACGTCTTTAACCTTTTTACAAGACAAAAACAGATTATACCTCCGTCAGGAAACTTGAACCACAGTAACAGAACAAACACTATTGAAACATACCAGGATGCTGCTGCTCCCGCCGCTGCTGCTTTTCACCACCATCCGCCTCGTGGCTGTGCAGATCTGGAACCACAACAACCGGATCAACTTAAATAATCAGCTTTCTTACTGTTTATGATCACTAACTTACCTTCTCTATGCAGTTTAACGTGAGGCTGCAGGAGCTCCAGCTGTCTCCTCTGTCGGTCGATCTCCTGTCTGAAGCCTGAAGCCTCCTCCTCGTAGTCGGTTACGGTCCTCTCTACCACCGCTAAGATCTCCCGGGCGGCTGTAGTCAGCTTCTCGGTGATGATTCCTCTCAGAATGTCGGTTTTGGACATGTTGAGTGGGTCGGAACCGCTGGTGCTGCTGTAAAACATTCTTTATCTGTTCTGTTTGGGTGAAAAATTCTGCACGTTCGTCTTGGCCAACTACTTCCGGGTTGTGGTGCAGCTACAAAATACGGGCGTGTGGAAACAAAAGGGAGGACGCAGTTCCACCTAACTCATTGACAGTAAACTCATTGGTTGAAATTCAGAATAAATTTAAAAACCTTACATTTCACATATAAAGATCTAACAGCCAGGATCCATCTTATATTAAAGATCTTATTGTTCCAGATGTTCCTAACAGAACACTCTCAGACTGCAGGTCTGCTTCTGGTTCAGTTTCTAACAGTAGAACAAGAGGTAGAGCTTTCAGTTATCAGGCTCCTCTCCTGTGGAAACAGCATCCACTTTTAATCCATGAGCATACATGTCAAGTCTCACGATTTTCTAGGGAGTCTCACGAATTTCAGTGTCCTACACGTCCAGATGCACCTCAAACACAGTCTCCCTAATTCTGAGGTCTCAAGGTTTACATGAGACAGAAACTCTGTCTACTTTAAGATTCATCTTAAAACTTCATTTTAGCACATTCCTATAGTCAGGGTTTAACCTGGGGTCCATTCCAGAAAGCAGGTCATGTGACATAACCAGATAAGTTTGAGGGTGACAGAGGTATCCATTAAGGTATATTAGTAACCATAGCAACTTAATCTCTGCACATAACCTGCTCAGGAGCAGGTTAGGAGTTTTGGGACAGAGGTTGTTGGTTTATAAGATAAGACAAGATAAGAAATCCTTTATTTGTCCTACAATGGGGAAATTCTGGTGTTGCAACACTCATTATAGGACAGAACACAGAAGGTTTGTGGTTGTTGGTTTATGGACAGAGGTTGTTAGTTTTTGGACATAGGTTGTTGGTTTTTGGACAGAGGCTGTTGGTTTATGGACAGAGGTTGTTGGTTTTTGGACATAGGTTGTTGGTTTTTGGACAGAGGCTGTTGGTTTATGGACAGAGGCTGTTGGTTTATGGACAGAGGTTGTTGGTTTTTGGACAGAGGTTGTTGGTTTTTGGACAGAGGCTGTTGGTTTATGGACAGAGGCTGTTGGTTTATGGACAGAGGTTGTTGGTTTATGGACAGAGGTTGTTGGTTTATGGACAGAGGTTGTTGGTTTATGGACAGAGGTTGTTGGTTTATGGACAGAGGTTGTTAGTTTATGGACAGAGGTTGTTGGTTTTTGGACAGAGGTTGTTGGTTTTTGGACAGAGGTTGTTGGTTTTTGGACAGAGGCTGTTGGTTTATGGACAGAGGCTGTTGGTTTATGGACAGAGGTTGTTGGTTTTTGGACAGAGGTTGTTAGTTTATGGACAGAGGTTGTTGGTTTTTGGACAGAGGCTGTTGGTTTTTGGACAGAGGTTGTTAGTTTTTGGACATAGGTTGTTGGTTTTTGGACAGAGGCTGTTGGTTTATGGACAGAGGTTGTTGGTTTTTGGACATAGGTTGTTGGTTTTTGGACAGAGGCTGTTGGTTTTTGGACAGAGGCTGTTGGTTTTTGGACATAGGTTGTTGGTTTTTGGACATAGGTTGTTGGTTTTTGGACAGAGGTTGTTGGTTTTTGGACAGAGGTTGTTGGTTTTTGGACAGAGGTTGTTGGTTTATGGACAGAGGTTGTTAGTTTATGGACAGAGGTTGTTAGTTTATGGACAGAGGTTGTTGGTTTATGGACAGAGGTTGTTGGTTTTTGGACAGAGGTTGTTGGTTTTTGGACAGAGGCTGTTGGTTTTTGGACAGAGGCTGTTGGTTTATGGACAGAGGTTGTTGGTTTATGGACAGAGGTTGTTGGTTTATGGACAGAGGCTGTTGGTTTTTGGACATAGGTTGTTGGTTTTTGGACAGAGGCTGTTGGTTTATGGACAGAGGTTGTTGGTTTTTGGACAGAGGTTGTTGGTTTTTGGACAGAGGTTGTTGGTTTTTGGACAGAGGTTGTTAGTTTATGGACAGAGGTTGTTGGTTTATGGACAGAGGTTGTTGGTTTATGGACAGAGGTTGTTGGTTTTTGGACAGAGGCTGTTGGTTTATGGACAGAGGTTGTTGGTTTATGGACAGAGGTTGTTGGTTTATGGACAGAGGTTGTTAGTTTATGGACAGATGTTGTTAGTTTTTGGACAGAGGTTGTTAGTTTATGGACAGAGGTTGTTGGTTTATGGACAGAGGTTGTTAGTTTATGGACAGAGGTTGTTGGTTTATGGACAGAGGCTGTTGGTTTTTGGACAGAGGCTGTTGGTTTATGGACAGAGGCTGTTGGTTTTTGGACATAGGTTGTTGGTTTTTGGACAGAGGCTGTTGGTTTATGGACAGAGGTTGTTAGTTTATGGACAGAGGTTGTTGGTTTTTGGACAGAGGCTGTTAGTTTTTGGACAGAGGTTGTTGGTTTTTGGACCTGAGCAAAAAAAGACACCTATTTGAGGAAAAATTAATTGTAATTGGACTTGTGGTTGTTTTTCTGGATTTCCTCATAACGTTAAAGAAAAGCTGACCAGGAATAAACATCTTCTCTGTGTGTCCAGAGCTTTCTGTGATTTTTTATGTCTCTGGTGGAAACATAGTGACGTCAGCAGTAAACCTAATTCAAACATTCAAAAAGGTACAAATGCAAAATCAAGTAAAAAACATGTTTATTAAGAACAGATATATCACACATGATAAACAGTTTTGAACAACAGAACCACAACATTTAGAATAAACACCTGTCGTCACAGTTCAGCTATCAGACGGGTGTCAAACCTTCTGTGTTTGAGAAGGAGGTAATAAAACAATAAAATTATATTATGTCCTAATTTAAAACATTTAATCAGATACAAAATCATAAAAACACTCAGAAACAAAACAGAACCAAAAACTCTTACAAAATAGGATTTTTAAAAGTTTTCAATCTTCTTTTTCAGTCTTTGAACAATCAGATAAACAGCAGAAAGAGATTGATGAAACACTTTGGTGAGATTTAAGAAGGGAGGTCCGTCTTCATCACAAACAATAACCCTTCAAACAGAAGCAGATCAACCCAAGTCCTGCTTAAACCTCCAGACCAACAGTCAGGAGGTCTGGAGAACCAACAGTCAGGAGGTCTGGAGAACCAACAGTCAGGAGGTCAGGAGGACCAACAGTCAGGAGGTCAGGAGGACCAACAGTCAGGAGGTCAGGAGAACCAACAGTCTGGAGAACCAACAGTCAGGAGGTCTGGAGAACCAACAGTCTGGATGTCAGGAGAACCAACAGTCTGGAGAACCAACAGTCTGGAGAACCAACACTTGGAGGTCAGGAGGACCAACAGTCAGGAGGTCAGGAGGACCAACAGTCAGGAGGTCAGGAGAACCAACAGTCTGGAGAACCAACAGTCTGGAGGTCAGGAGGACCAAAAGTCTGGAGGTCTGGAGAACCAACAGTCTGGAGGACCAACAGTCTGGAGGTCAGGAGGACCAACAGTCTGGAGGTCTGGAGAACCAACAGTCTGGAGGTCAGGAGAACCAACAGTCAGGAGGACCAACAGTCTGGACGTCTGGAGAACCAACAGTCTGGAGGTCAGGAGGACCAACAGTCTGGAGAACCAACAGTCTGGAGGTCAGGAGGACCAACAGTTAGGAGGTCTGGAGAACCAACAGTCAGGAGGTCAGGGGGACCAACAGTCAGGAGGTCAAGAGGACCAACAGTCTGGAGGTCAGGAGGACCAACAGTCAGGAGGTCTGGAGAACCAACAGTCAGGAGGTCAGGGGGACCAACAGTCAGGAGGTCAGGAGGACCAACAGTCAGGAGGTCTGGAGAACCAACAGTCAGGAGGTC
>SSNP01000153.1:1098750-1110000 GCA_006937955.1 Pachypanchax playfairii | reverse complement strand
TATTATTTACTCTAACATGTAAATATTTCAGCATGAGTCCTTTAGTACATGAGAGCTATGAACAAAGTCTCATGTCCACTCCACGAGTGAAGACTGAGTCTCTCCGAGGACACTCTGGTGTGAACTCTGTGATAACGTTGCTTAGTTACTTTATCTGCCAGGAGGCGGAGCTCTTCATTCTCTTTATAATGATGAAACAACTCTGTATGATTCAGTGACTGAATGCTGTAAGTCTAACTTCATTCACTCCTTATCTGGGCGGCCGTGGCTCAGGAGGTAGAGCAGGTCGTCTGGTAACTGGAAGGTCGCTGGTTCGATTCCCTGCTCTGCCCAGAGATTGCCTGGCCGTTGTGTCCTTGGGCAAGACACTTAACCCACCTTGCCTGTTTGGTGGTGGTCGGAGGGTCGGCGGCGTCAGTCTGTCAGCCTCGTCTCTGTCAGTGTGTGTCCCAGGACAGATGTGGCTACAAACGTGTGTAGTTCATCATCACCAAACGTGTGTGTGTGTGAATGGGTGAATGACATACTGTAGTGTAAAGCGCTTTGGGGGTCGTAGGACCTGACAGTGGACCATCTGTGATTCTTCTCTTGTCTGAGGGTTTAAACTGTGTTTTGGTGTAGAGGAACAATTTCCCTGACAAACTATTTAATATGATGTTAATGTAGAGTGACTGAGCTTTAACAATCGGGTCAGATCTGAGATCTGCTCTTCAGAAGTCTGAGTCCTTGTGGGATCAGTATACTGTGGGTGTAGAGACCACTGACCTGGTTGGATCAGAAACAGATGAACGATTCCTTTTCACTCGTTTCTGGGTCTTCTGTTGTTTCTGAAACAGTTCGGTAACTACATTAAAACACCTTCAGTACAATGTGTTCTGCTGGGTCCTAAAGGATAAAGTAAGTCTAATGATCGAACCTTTAGACGGATGTAGAGAACAGAACCCCCCGTAGACCTGATGATGTTGATGATTTTCTCTGGAGTTCGATTCTTTGAATTTATAGGTTTTATCTTTGTGCCGTGACGAGAGAAAAAATCAAAAGCTTTGTCACCCAGAGAAGGAAAGGTGGACCTCAACAGGTCCAAGAACTCGGGCTCCCGAAGGCCACCAGGACACTGGAGCTTAAGAACTGGGTTTTTCTTAAACTCTGAAAGAAACATACCGTTAGTCAAAACAACATTACTAACATAACACTGAAAGAACATGTAACACCTGACCGGCATCCGCCTGACCGGCATCCCCCTGACCGGCATCCCCCAGACCGGCATCCCCCAGACCGGCAACCGCCTGACCGGCATCCCCCTGACCGGCATCCCCCTGACCGGCATCCGCCTGACCGGCATCCGCCTGACCGGCATCCCCCTGACCGGCATCCCCCTGACCGGCATCCCCGAGACCGGCAACCCCCTGACCGGCATCCGCCTGACCGGCATCCCCCTGACCGGCATCCCCCTGACCGGCATCCCCCTGACACCGGAGCAGCACCCAATCATTTCTGCTTCAAATTTTTCGACGGACCAATTACATATCACCTTTGTTGTGTGTCATCCTGAAAACACGGAACTAGCGTTTTCCACCCAGAGCACAACATTCAACATGGCGGACTCAGCTGTGGATGAAGTGTTTACTTCTGTGTTTGCACAGTGTTTGCTTGGGGCGGTAAATACGTGAACCGAGTGTGCAATGACACCTTGTATTCACAAGTTTTAGACACAAAATCGTCAACTGTCATTAATATTCGTCTTTTCTCCTCCATTAACCATGGCTCTGCTACCATTACGGCCCCGCTCGCTAAACCTTTTGTTTTTGTTCCGCCTCGTGTATCCGCTTTAGTGTCACATATGTTGCGTCACTTCCGGGTTTCTGTGATTGGTTCTCTCTCAATGCATCTGCCAGACCCGCATCCGCCTGACACGCACCTGCCTGGATGACTGAGTACATGCTAAGGTCTGCTGATCATGTGGGTGGAGCCCCTGAGGGGGTTTGGTCCAGACCTGGTAATACCGTGCTGACTCTCTACCCTCTCTAGTCTCTAACTCATTGATCAGACTCACTGCATGAAATAAATCCTACAGCTTTAAATTCACCATGAGGAGGGAGCACGTCCAGGCGGGAGTCCTCCAGAATGCAGATCTTCAGGTTCATTTGGTTTTCTTTTTCAGCGATCTCAAGGTGGTCCTGCTTCCTGAGATGGGTCTCAGTTCTGGGATCAGAAACCAAACCAAGTGCAGAGATGAAACAAGGTTTTCATAGTTCAGATCAATAAGCAGATAAGAAATGTAACTCCTTTACACACCTGGTGCTGGTTGGAGTCAGGTGTGAGGTAGATGTAAGAGCTTCATTACTGTTGCCATCATCATCATTAAGATCATAGTTCTGCAGCAGGTCTTCCTCTCTGGTCTGGAGATCTGCTGGACGCTGAAAGAAGAGTTTGTTTTTTCTCACATTTCTCTGTCTCAATCTGTGTGACTGATGAAAAGACTTGGAGGTTTCTGAGGTGTAAAACCAAATTCTCCATCCATAAACCAGGTGCAGTACCTTCAGTCGGATGTACAGGGCAGATTTCCCAATGGCCCTGCAGACTTCTTCTGGTGTGAACGACTCAACTTTTAGAGGATACAGTTTCTTGGTTTGGTCAGTGATAAAAGGTTCAAAGGGAGCATCAGCAGCCAGCGGAGGAAAGGTGGACCTCAAGAGGTTCAGGAAGTCCACTTCCTGCAGGCCACAGGGACACTGCAGCTCATGAAATGGGAACCGCTCATACACTGAAACAAAAGAAAACATTTAACATTACTCACAACTGCAGCCACTAACAGCTCTTACTGAAAGGTCTTCTGGTTGGATTCTGGTAACAGATTGTTCTACCACTAACGACCATCAAGTCATTTATCCAGTAACCTAAAGCAGGGTAGCTCAGATCCAGTCCTGGGTTCCAGCGGCCTGCATGATTCTCATAGTTCCCTGCCTTCAGCTACATGTTGCTCTTCTTTTTACACCAGACGTACCTTTTTTTGAAAGCACTTCAACCTTCCAGTCCTTCAGGATGCAGATCCTGAGATCTATGAGGTCCTGCAGACTTTGGATCTTTGGTCTCTCCACATTAAGGGTCTTGATCTGAGCAGCTGGAGTTGAGCACCTGCAGCAGTGAGTTATAATCAGTTTGATCGGGATAAGCTCCTCCCTGTTTTATAACCCGTTCTCTGTACGTCACTGAAAGAATAACGTGTGTTTGGTTCAATCATTAGTCAACAGTGCAAAGCTGTGAATCTTTCTAACCTTGAAACCAGTCCATCATCCTGAACCACGACACATTGCTTCTCCTCTTCATCAACATCTTTATGACCTTCCTCCTTTACTAGCACATCACTGTAGTAAAGGTCTCCCAAAATCTGGTTGTTCTCACAGTTCCCTAAACACAAAGATTCAGTCAGTTTTTATTTTTCTGTACAAAGACAGTAACGTGTTCCAGCAGAAACTCAGAGTTTCCGTTAGCAACAATGAGGACTGAACGTGTGAATCTAGCATAACCGCGGCATACCACACAGCTCTGTTCTTAGTCCTCCTGCAGTGATTCTACGGTGATTAGTGATTTTATAGTGATTCCACAGTGATTCTATAGTGATTCCACAGTGATTCCACAGTGATTCCATAGTGATTCCAGTGATTCCACAGTGATTCTACAGTGATTCCATAGTGATTCTACAGTGATTCCATAGTGATTCTACAGTGATTCCATAGTGATTCCACAGTGATTCCATAGTGATTCTACAGAGATTCTACAGTGATTCTACAGTGATTCCATAGTGAGTCTACAGTGACTCCACAGTGATTCCATAGTGATTCTACAGTGATTCCATGGTGATTCTACAGTGATTCCATAGTGATTCTACAGTGATTCCATAGTGATTCTACAGTGATTCTACAGTGATTCTACAGTGATTCCATAGTGATTCCATAGTGACTCTACAGTGATTCCATAGTGATTCCACAGTGATTCCATAGTGATTCTACAGTGATTCTACAGTGATTCCATAGTGAGTCTACAGTGACTCCACAGTGATTCCATAGTGATTCTACAGTGATTCCATGGTGATGCTACAGTGATTCCATAGTGATTCTACGGTGATTCTACAGTGATTCTACAGTGATTCCATAGTGATTCCATAGTGACTCTACAGTGATTCCATAGTGATTCTACAGCGATTCCATAGTGACTCTACAGTGATTTCATAGTGATTCTACAGTTATTTCATAGTGGTTCTACAGTTATTTCATAGTGATTCTACAGTGACTCTACAGTGACTCTACAGTGATTCCATAGTGACTCTACAGTGATTCCATAGTGACTCTACAGTGATTCCATAGTGACTCTACAGTGATTCCATAGTGACTCTACAGTGATTCTACAGTGATTCCATAGTGACTCTACAGTGATTCCATAGTGATTCTACAGTGATTCCATAGTGACTCTACAGTGATTCCACAGTGACTCTACAGTGATTCTACAGTGACTCTACAGTGATTCCATAGTGACTCTACAGTGATTCCATAGTGATTCTACAGCGATTCCATAGTGATTCCACAGTGATTCCATAGTGATTCCACAGTGATTCCATAGTGATTCTACAGCGATTCCATAGTGACTCTACAGTTATTTCATAGTGATTCTACAGTTATTTCATAGTGATTCTACAGTTATTTCATAGTGATTCTACAGTGACTCTACAGTGACTCTACAGTGATTCCATAGTGATTCTACAGTGATTCCATAGTGATTCTACAGTGATTCCATAGTGACTCTACAGTTATTCCATAGTGATTCTACAGTGATTCCATAGTGATTCTACAGTGATTCTACAGTGATTCCATAGTGATTCTACAGTGATTCCATAGTGACTCTACAGTGATTCTACAGTGACTCTACAGTGATTCTACAGTGATTCCATAGTGACTCTACAGTGATTCCATAGTGATTCTACAGTGATTCCATAGTGACTCTACAGTGATTCCACAGTGACTCTACAGTGATTCTACAGTGACTCTACAGTGATTCCATAGTGACTCTACAGTGATTCCATAGTGATTCCACAGTGATTCCATAGTGATTCTACAGCGATTCCATAGTGACTCTACAGTGATTTCATAGTGACTCTACAGTTATTTCATAGTGATTCTACAGTTATTTCATAGTGATTCTACAGTGACTCTACAGTGACTCTACAGTGATTCCATAGTGACTCTACAGTGATTCCATAGTGACTCTACAGTGATTCCATAGTGATTCCATAGTGACTCTACAGTGATTCCATAGTGATTCTACAGTGATTCCATAGTGATTCCACAGTGATTCCATAGTGACTCTACAGTGATTCCACAGTGACTCTACAGTGATTCTACAGTGACTCTACAGTGATTCCATAGTGATTCTACAGTGACTCTACAGTGATTCTACAGTGACTCTACAGTGATTCTACAGTGACTCTACAGTGATTCCATAGTGATTCTACAGTGATTCCATAGTGATTCTACAGTGATTCCATAGTGATTCCACAGTGATTCCATAGTGATTCTACAGTGATTCTACAGTGATTCCATAGTGACTCTACAGTGATTCCACAGTGACTCTACAGTGATTCTACAGTGACTCTACAGTGATTCTACAGTGACTCTACAGTGATTCTACAGTGACTCTACAGTGATTCCATAGTGATTCTACAGTGATTCCATAGTGATTCTACAGTGATTCCATAGTGATTCTACAGCGATTCCATAGTGACTCTACAGTGATTCTACAGTGATTCTACAGTGATTCCATAGTGATTCTACAGTGACTCTACAGTGATTCTACAGTGATTCCAGAGTGACTCTACAGTGATTCCAGAGTGACTCTACAGTGATTCCACAGTGACTCTACAGTGATTCTACAGTGACTCTACAGTGATTCTACAGTGACTCTACAGTGATTCTACAGTGACTCTACAGTGATTCCAGAGTGACTCTACAGTGATTCCATAGTGATTCTACAGTGATTCCATAGTGATTCTACAGTGATTCCATAGTGATTCTACAGTGATTCTACAGTGATTCCATAGTGATTCTACAGTGATTCCATAGTGATTCTACAGTGATTCCATAGTGACTCTACAGTGATTCCACAGTGACTCTACAGTGATTCTACAGTGATTCCACAGTGATTCTATAGTGATTCTACAGTGACTCTACAGTGATTCTACAGTGACTCTACAGTGATTCTACAGTGACTCTACAGTGATTCCATAGTGACTCTACAGTGATTCCATAGTGATTCTACAGTGATTCCATAGTGATTCTACAGTGATTCCATAGTGATTCTACAGTGATTCCATAGTGACTCTACAGTTATTCCATAGTGATTCTACAGTGATTCCATAGTGATTCTACAGTGATTCCATAGTGATTCTACAGTGATTCTACAGTGATTCCATAGTGATTCTACAGTGATTCCATAGTGACTCTACAGTGATTCCATAGTGATTCTACAGTGATTCCATAGTGACTCTACAGTGATTCCACAGTGACTCTACAGTGATTCTACAGTGACTCTACAGTGATTCCATAGTGACTCTACAGTGATTCCATAGTGACTCTACAGTGATTCCATAGTGATTCCATAGTGACTCTACAGTGATTCCATAGTGACTCTACAGTGATTCCATAGTGATTCTACAGTGATTCCATAGTGATTCTACAGTGATTCCATAGTGATTCTACAGTGATTCCATAGTGATTCTACAGTGATTCCATAGTGATTCTACAGTGATTCCATAGTGATTCTACAGTGATTCTACAGTGATTCCATAGTGACTCTACAGTGATTCCACAGTGACTCTACAGTGATTCTACAGTGACTCTACAGTGATTCTACAGTGACTCTACAGTGATTCTACAGTGACTCTACAGTGATTCCATAGTGATTCTACAGTGATTCCATAGTGATTCTACAGTGATTCCATAGTGACTCTACAGTGATTCTACAGTGATTCTACAGTGATTCTATAGTGATTCCACAGTGATTCCATAGTGACTCTACAGTGATTCCACAGTGACTCTACAGTGATTCTACAGTGAATCTACAGTGATTCTACAGTGACTCTACAGTGATTCCATAGTGACTCTACAGTGATTCCATAGTGACTCTACAGTGATTCCATAGTGATTCCATAGTGACTCTACAGTGATTCCATAGTGACTCTACAGTGATTCCATAGTGACTCTACAGTGATTCCATAGTGATTCTACAGTGATTCCATAGTGATTCTACAGTGATTCCATAGTGATTCTACAGTGATTCCATAGTGACTCTACAGTTATTCCATAGTGATTCTACAGTGATTCCATAGTGATTCTACAGTGATTCCATAGTGATTCTACAGTGATTCTACAGTGACTCCACAGTGATTCTACAGTGATTCCATAGTGACTCTACAGTGATTCCATAGTGATTCTACAGTGATTCCATAGTGATTCCACAGAGATTCCATAGTGACTCTACAGTGATTCCATAGTGATTCTACAGTGATTCTACAGTGATTCCATAGTGACTCTACAGTGATTCCATAGTGACTCTACAGTGATTCCATAGTGATTCTACAGTGATTCCATAGTGACTCTACAGTGATTCCATAGTGACTCTACAGTGATTCCATAGTGATTCCACAGTGATTCCATAGTGATTCTACAGTGATTCCATAGTGATTCCACAGCGATTCCATAGTGATTCTACAGTGATTCTACAGTGATTCCATAGTGACTCTACAGTGATTCCACAGTGACTCTACAGTGATTCTACAGTGACTCTACAGTGATTCTACAGTGACTCTACAGTGATTCTACAGTGACTCTACAGTGATTCCATAGTGATTCTACAGTGATTCCATAGTGATTCTACAGTGATTCCATAGTGACTCTACAGTGATTCCATAGTGATTCTACAGTGATTCTACAGTGATTCTACAGTGATTCTACAGTGATTCCATAGTGACTCTACAGTGATTCCATAGTGATTCTACAGCGATTCCATAGTGATTCCACAGTGATTCCATAGTGATTCTACAGTGATTCTACAGTGATTCCATAGTGAGTCTACAGTGACTCCACAGTGATTCCATAGTGATTCTACAGTGATTCTACAGTGATTCCATAGTGACTCTACAGTGATTCCACAGTGACTCTACAGTGATTCTACAGTGACTCTACAGTGATTCTACAGTGACTCTACAGTGATTCATAGTGATTCTACAGTGACTCTACAGTGACTCTACAGTGATTCCATAGTGACTCTACAGTGATTCCATAGTGACTCTACAGTGATTCCATAGTGACTCTACAGTGATTCCATAGTGATTCTATAGTGATTCCATAGTGATTCTACAGTGATTCCATAGTGATTCTACAGTGATTCTACAGTGACTCTACAGTGATTCTACAGTGATTTCATAGTGGTTCTACAGTTATTTCATAGTGATTCTACAGTTATTTCATAGTGATTCTACAGTGACTCTACAGTGATTCTACAGTGACTCTACAGTGATTCCATAGTGATTCTACAGTGATTCCATAGTGATTCTACAGTGATTCCATAGTGATTCTACAGCGATTCCATAGTGACTCTACAGTGATTTCATAGTGATTCTACAGTTATTTCATAGTGATTCTACAGTGACTCTACAGTGACTCTACAGTGATTCCAGAGTGACTCTACAGTGATTCCAGAGTGACTCTACAGTGATTCCATAGTGATTCTACAGCGATTCCATAGTGACTCTACAGTGATTTCATAGTGATTCTACAGTTATTTCATAGTGATTCTACAGTGACTCTACAGTGACTCTACAGTGATTTCATAGTGATTCTACAGTG
This sequence comes from Pachypanchax playfairii, assembly GCA_006937955.1. Classification (NCBI taxonomy): domain Eukaryota; kingdom Metazoa; phylum Chordata; class Actinopteri; order Cyprinodontiformes; family Aplocheilidae; genus Pachypanchax; species Pachypanchax playfairii. Next base: position 1,101,103 of record SSNP01000153.1, on the reverse strand, counting down.
ATTCCATAGTGATTCTACAGTGATTCCATAGTGATTCTACAGTGATACCGTCTGGCTTTTCTAGTTGAGTAAATGTAGTTCCACAACAAGTTATTGGTAAAATCTGAGTTAAAGTCATACTTATTTCATATCTGTGTTGTTTGTCCTTCAGCACCGTCTGATGTCCTCCAGCATTACAGAGTAAGAACAGCTCTGGATCATCTGGTTGGATAGGAAATAGAACAAGGTTCAGAACATCATTTGGTTTAAATATCTGAGTGCAGCGCTGCTCCATCCACCAGTAACAACCATCACGGCTAACAGTAGATGAGTGTGGTGGATGCTCTGTGTCAGCAGGTCACTGCAGTATCAACAAGAGCTCAGATTAGATATTAAATCTATTTTCTGTACAGGAATCTGGAGACTGGATTCAGGTTGTGAACAGACTCCAGGGTCTAAATGAAGACCTGCAGCCTGGACCCAGTAGATCCTACCTGTCACCTGATAACACTGAAACATATTCATGTATAACACCTGCTGAGTTCTAATGTGTTTCAAACTAAACGAAATGTTTTAAAACCTTATATTATGAATATCTACATAAATATGTAAACTAACCGAATTGAATAAAATGTGCAAGTATTTCAGTTTTATTAATTATTAAATGGCAGTTTAAGCTGGTTAAACAAGGTGAAACAGAACGAAGGGAGGTTTTAACCGACCTGTAGGCTCCTGTTTAACGTGAGGCTGCAGGAGCTCCAGCTGTCTCCTCTGTCGGTCGATCTCCTGTCTGAAGCCTGAAGCCTCCTCCTCGTAGTCGGTTACGGTCCTCTCTACCACCGCTAAGATCTCCCGGGCGGCTGTAGTCAGCTTCTCGGTGATGATTCCTCTCAGAATGTCGGTTCTGGACATGTTCCGAGGACAGTCAGATGGTTTGAGTGCCATCATTTCACACCTAACGGTTACAAGAAGCGTCCCGCTGTAGCACACGCGCACGGCGGAAGTTGAGCTGCAGTGACAAACGCTTGACCCGGAAGTGAAGTGTTATCGCCACGGAGCCCAGCTCGAGCCAAACAGAACAAATAAAGAATGTTTTACAGCAGCACCAGCGGTTCCGACCCGCTCAACATGTCCAGAACCGACATTCTGAGAGGAATCATCACCGAGAAGCTGACTACAGCCGCCCGGGAGATCTTAGCGGTGGTAGAGAGGACCGTAACCGACTACGAGGAGGAGGCTTCAGGCTTCAGACAGGAGATCGACCGACAGAGGAGACAGCTGGAGCTCCTGCAGCCTCACGTTAAACCCACTAAAACAGGTTCGTGCTTCATGTTACGATTTGATTCCTGCAAATTCAGGGTGTGTTTTTAAAACTGGAAAGTCTGAATTCACGAGCTGAAGGTTGAAACTAGCAAAACACAATCCGAACTTTGACTCAGCGGTTCTGACTGGACTGCTCGGTGGTGCAGTGGGTAGCACTGTTGCCTTGTAGTGATTGCATGTTCTCCCTGTGCAGGTGCGCGTTTTTCTGATACTGGAGATTAACTAGCAGCTCTAAATTGCCACTCGGTGTGAGTGGTTGTGACCCTGTGATGGACAGGTGATCTGTCCAGGTGTAGCTCCGCCTCTCACCCAGTCACAGCTTGAGACACCAGCTGACCCTGAACAGGATGTTTCTCACTGCATTTCACATCATTTACCTGAACTCTCTTCATCACCTGGAAGACTGAGTTACCTGTAAGAACACAGTGTTTCATGGAGGCTGTCTACCGGAACCACCTGCACATAAAACAAGCTGTGATGTCCTGGTCGTTCCTTGTGATGACGCACACACATCTCTGATCTTCTCACTGCGTCTCCAAACATTCAGCACGGATCCAAACCAAACGTTCATCTTATTTCAGTTCTTGCTGTTTAATGTGGGTCAACGTTGTTTTTATAATATTTATTATAATGATATTTAATTAGAGGAGACCTGCAGGTCCTGGTGTTCAGGCCTAACTCAGGAGATATATAAACCTTTAAAAACATGAGTCTTTCAGACAAATAATGCTCTGATTCTTTTTGTGCCTGAAAACACAAAGCGCTGGTCCCAGATCTGTACAGCCATGAGGTGGTGGTGGTTAGTGAGGAGCAGGAGGAGGAGCAGCAGCTCCCACAACAGCCAGGTAAATCTCAGCTGATCACCTTCACTCAGCATGTCAGAGTGTTTCATTAACACGACAGGAGCCTGATGTCAGCTGCTCTTTCATGTGTCCAGATGTGAAGGAAGCAGAGAACCAGTGTCTGCCATGGAACAGTTGTGATGATGATGATGATGATGATGATGATGAAGATAAACAGGCTACATTAACCTCCAGACCAAACCAAGAAG
>SSNP01000153.1:1079144-1098740 GCA_006937955.1 Pachypanchax playfairii | reverse complement strand
GTTGAAGGAAGCAGATTCTCAGATACCATCAAGGTACAGAAACCCAGACGGGTCATCACATCCTCAGCAGTTCTAAAACATTTATAAAACGATGAAGAAGTTTTTATAAACAAAACAAATTCAACCAGATGTTGGAATGAAACTCAACAGTTTCTCCTTTTATTTTAATTAGATTTATTTCACTCCAGACTGAGAAGCTAAAAATCATTTATATCATCTATATCTATACCAGACCTGTCCAGTCCTGGTTCTGGTCCCGGTGCTGGTCTTAGTCCTGGTCCCAGTACTAGTCCTAGTCCTGATAATGGTCCTAGTCCTGGTTCTGGTCCCGGTGCTGGTCTTAGTCCTGGTCCTGTTTCTAGTCCTGGTTCTGGTCCCGGTTCTAGTCTTGGTTCTGTTCCTGATCCCAGTTCTAGTCCTGGTCCCCGTCATGATTCTGGTCCTGGTCCTAGTCTTGATCATGGTTCTGGTCCTGGTCCCGGCCCTGGTTCTGGTCTTGGTCCTGCTTATGGTTCTGGTCCTGATCCTGGTCCTAGTCCTGGTTCTGGTTCTGGTCCTGGTCCCAGTACTAGTCCTAGACCTGGTTCTGGTCCTGATCCTGATCCTGGTCCTAGTCCTAGTCCTAGACCTGGTCCCAGCCCTGGTTCTGGTCTTGGTCCTTGTCCTGATCCTGGTCCTGATCCTGGTTCTCATCCTAGTCCTAGACCTGGTTCTAGTTCTGGTTCTGGTTCTGATCCTGGTCCTAGTCCTAGACCTGGTCCTGGTCCTGATCCTGGTTCTAGTCCTGGTCCTGATCCTAGTTCTAGTCCTAGACCTGGTTCTGATCCTTGTCCTAGTCCTAGAACTGGTGCTGGTCCTGATCCTGGTCCTGGTTCCCAGTCCTAGTCCTAGACCTGGTTCTTGTCCTAGTCCTGGTCCTAGTCCTAGACCTGATCCCGGTCTTGGTCCTGATCCTGGTCCTAGACCTGGGTCTGGTCCTAGTCCTAGTCCTAGACCTGGTTCTGATCCTAGTCCTAATCCTAGACCTGGGTCTGGTCCTAGTCCTAGTCCTAGACCTGGTTCTGATCCTGGTCCTAGTCCTAGTCCTAATCCTAGTCCTAGACCTGGGTCTGGTCCTAGTCCTAGTCCTAGACCTGGTTCTGATCCTGGTCCTAGTCCTAATCCTAGTCCTAGACCTGGTTCTGATCCTAGTCCTAATCCTAGTCCTAGACCTGGTTCTGATCCTGGTCCTAGTCCTAATCCTAGTCCTAGACCTGGTTCTGATCCTAGTCCTAATCCTAGTCCTAGACCTGGGTCTGGTCCTAGTCCTAGTCCTAGACCTGGTTCTGATCCTGATCCTGGTCCTAGTCCTAATCCTAGTCCTAGACCTGGGTCTGGTCCTAGTCCTAGTCCTAGTCCTAGTCCTGGTCCTGATCCTGATCCTAGTCCTAGACCTGGGTCTGGTCCTAGTTCTAGTCCTAGACCTGGTTCTGATCCTGGTCCTAGTCCTAATCCTAGTCCTAGACCTGGTCCCAGTTCTAAAAGGTGAAGGGTGGTGGCCCTGGAGGTCTGGATCTGGACACCTCTGAGCTGTAGGAACATTTTATACATGTTCAGAAACACTTTAGAGAATAAATCCTGCACTCGTTCACTGAGAAGATAAAGAATGTTTTACAGCAGCGTCAACGTGTCCCGCACCGTCCTGCTGAGAGGACTCATCACCGAGAAGCTGACCACAGCCACCCAGGAGATCTTAGCGGTGGTAGAGAGGACCGTGTTAGAGGAGGAGGCTTCAGTCTTCAGACAGGAGATCAACCAACAGAGGAGACAGCTGGTTCTCCTGCAGCCTCATAGAGAAGGTCAGTTAGTGATCATAAACAGTAAGAAAGCTGATTATTTAAGTTGATCCGGTTGTTGTGGTTCCAGATCTGCACAGACACGAGGTGCATGGTGGTGAANAAGAGACAGTGGTTCTGGTCCTGGTCCTAGTCTTGATCATGGTTCTGATCCTGGTCCTAGTCCTAATCCTAGTCCTAGACCTGGTCCCAGTTCTAAAAGGTGAAGGGTGGTGGCCCTGGAGGTCTGGATCTGGACACCTCTGAGCTGTAGGAACATTTTATACATGTTCAGAAACACTTTAGAGAATAAATCCTGCACTCGTTCACTGAGAAGATAAAGAATGTTTTACAGCAGCGTCAACGTGTCCCGCACCGTCCTGCTGAGAGGACTCATCACCGAGAAGCTGACCACAGCCACCCAGGAGATCTTAGCGGTGGTAGAGAGGACCGTGTTAGAGGAGGAGGCTTCAGTCTTCAGACAGGAGATCAACCAACAGAGGAGACAGCTGGTTCTCCTGCAGCCTCATAGAGAAGGTCAGTTAGTGATCATAAACAGTAAGAAAGCTGATTATTTAAGTTGATCCGGTTGTTGTGGTTCCAGATCTGCACAGACACGAGGTGCATGGTGGTGAAGAGCACCAGCTCCAGCAGGAGAAGGAACAGGTCCATCAGGAACAGGTCCAGCAGGAGCAGGTTCATCAGCAGCAGGTTCATCAGCAGCAGCAGGTCCAGCAGCAGGAGCAGGTCCAGCAGCAGGAGCAGGTCCAGCAGGAGCAGGTTCATCAGCAGCAGCAGGTCCAGCAGCAGGAGCAGGTTCATCAGCAGGAGCAGGTCCAGCAGCAGGAGCAGGTTCATCAGCAGGAGCAGGTTCATCAGGAGCAGGTCCAGCAGGAGGAGCAGGTCCAGCAGCAGCAGGTCCATCAGGAGGAGCAGGTCCAGCAGCAGCAGGTCCATCAGGAGGAGCAGGTCCAGCAGCAGCAGGTCCATCAGGAGCAGGTCCATCAGGAGGAGCATCATCCTGGTATGTTTCAGACAGTTTAAAACTCCAAATGGTTTCAGAATGTTGTCAGAGACAGAATGAGACTCCTGTTGTGTCCAGATGTGGAAGGAGCTGAGAGTCTCTGCCTGTCCTTCAACAACAACGATGATGATGATGATGATGATGAAAAACAGCCTAGAAAACTCTTCAGACCAGATCAAGAGGACTTGAAGGACCTGGATTATGAAATACCTTTAAGGTAACAGATGAAGCAGAGTCTTCATCTTTAACAAACCTGTATATTAATCTGTTAAAGATGGATCTGGATCTGGTCTGGATCCTTGTCTTTGCTTGTGTTTCATTTAGTCGGGTTCCTGCAGATTATCAGGATATTAACACGTATTCTAGAGATTAAAGAATCTGGACCTTGAACAATGTGAAAGTCTGAGACATCCAGCCAATCAGAACTGATCTGTTGTCACCCTGCAGATTAGTCCACTCTGTCAGGAAGAGACCCGGTGGACCTCAGACCAGTGACACGCGCAGCCATCTAGATCTCAGGATCCGGTTTCTGAAGGACTCTCAGACCAACGTGCTCTCTAATGCTGGTATGTTTTATACACATTGCTCAGCTGATTGATCATGTGATCAGCTTCAGCATCTCACTGTTTTTAGGCTCAGATTCTGGCCTTCAGGATCCTGTGTGATCTGCTTTCTGTGTTGGTCTCTGTTATCTGTTCTCACATAAACTTACAGCCACTTTGTGTTTGCTAATGTCGATTAGCTTAGCTGCCAAATAGGATTGACTTATTAAAACGTTAATACATGACAGACTTTACTAACAAACACACACTCAGTCACAAACACATATACTTGTTTAAGTTAAATATGGGGACCCATATCTCAACTACCAACGTTTTGAGGACACACGTTCTCTGCGGTTTAGAGACAGTTGACAAGTGATTTTTTTTTCCTCTTTAAATTTTTTTAGAAAACAAAAATCACTTTAAATTTCTACTCTCTCAGTTTTTCTCTCAACGTCTTTTACCTTGACATTGGGGACACAGAGAATTTTATACACAAATTATTCTAGGTCACATTTGGGTGCCTTGTCTTCGTTTGGGGACAAAGTTATTATCAATATGTGCAATGTGGTATTAATTTTTTAAAGGTTTTTTTTATTTACTAGCAACTTTGTTTTTAGCTGGTCTTGTCCTGATGTGTTTGGCAGACAGAATAGTGAGTCTGGGTCTCTGATTACATCAGGACAGATTTATTCTTACAACAGTCGGGGTTTAATTTACCTCTTCTGTTGTATAGTGAGCTTTATTTCTATGGTACAACTAACTGTATCTGGTTTTATAGGCAGAGTGGACAGACAGAGAGACAAAGACACTTAAATGACAACATCAAGGCAGAAGGGGTGAAAGGGTGGGGTGAGGGGTTTAGGGGAGAAGACAATTGTATGAAGGATTGTGAAGGATTGGTGCCACCTTGGACAAGTTGCAGTTTTGGCTCAGAGTGGAGAAGTGATTATTGATTATTGATTATTGGCTGTGGTACTATGCAATTTGGCCCTAATTCAGATGTTTCAGACTTTGTCCACAACAGTGAACCAGATGGACAGAAAGAAGCTGATGAATTCTTCAGCTCTGATCTAATCTTCTTTTATTTCGTCTCGGCTGACCTCAAGGCCGATGCACTAAAATCCTCTGGAGCAGCGAGCACTGAGACACACAGCCCCCTCCTTCCCCGTGTCCACTGGACGCCAACAGACTGTTGAAAGACATAACATCTGCATTGTCCCAAAGACGGTGTCCTTGATAACTCCGCACACACTTACACACAATGATTGCACTCACATTCATCTTTCGTGAGTTTATTGTTATCCCCCTGCTGGAGTTTTTTTGTGCTTCCATCCAGCGCCCCCTTGTGGGCACCGGGTGTAAGGAACCTCTTTTTCCATCCTCCTAACCTCATGTAGTCTCATTCATCTGTTTTCTTTTCTAACACAGGTCTATGCATGCTTATGTATATGTATGTATATATATGTATGTATTCTCCTGTATGACCTCGGCTGACCTGAGCAATGTGCGCCGATCTTAAGGGCCTGGGTCAAGCTGTTCTCTGTATCTCCATGTAATGTCCCCGCATGGGACAATAAATGCATATCAAACACACACACACAAACACACAAGTGTGTTTTGGTATCCTTATGGGGACCGTCCATTGACTTCCATTGATTTTAGTAACTAGATTTATACCTAACCCAAACCCTTTTACTAACCTTAACCATTACTGATCTATAACTAACTCTAAGACTAACTAAAACTCTATTCACACCATACCTATAAACCTAACCCCTAACCCTAAAAAGGGGATTCCCCCTCATGGGGACCAGGCTTCGGTCCCCACAAGAACCCTCGGACCCCACAAAGATAGTAAAAGTCAGGAAACTGGTCCCCAGGAGGTCAGAAATACAAACCCACACACACACACACACACACACACACACACACAGGCAAGAACATTATCACCTGCCTTTCATGTTAATTACAATTCATTAGCTACAAAGAGGTCATGTGGTCTTCTTCTGTTCCAGTTTTAAGGGAAACTCCAGTCCAGGACCTGACGTGTCCTCGTGATCTACAGGAAGCAGACTTCTTGGACCTTCTGAAGTCCACCTTCCCTCAGCTGGCCAACGGGGAACCTTTTGACATGTTTGTGACTGATCGCAGCAGGAAGCTGCAGCCTCTGAGAGTCAGAACTCTGAGTCCAGACGAGATCTACACAACCATCAGATCCACCGGGAACTCCGCCCTCTACCTCCGACTCAAGGTTGTCTGAATGAACTCTAAGTGGTTCAGTTCTACAAACGTTCCAAAACTATTTCAAGATGTTTTTATTCTGTCTGGTGAGGATAGAACTTCAGCAGGCAGGTTAGAATTCTTCACGTCCTACCTGCTTATCTGTAAAAGTGGGCGTGGTTAAGATGCTGGAAGAGGATCCTAATCCAGTTCTGTTCATTGTGGGTCCGTTTGTCTTCGTTTCAAACCTCATGTCTTATCTTGATCTTTGTAGTTTGAGACGATTGTTTAACTTCATAAACATGTTGTCTCTGTTGGAGACATCGCTGCATGAGGATCAACGTTACAGCAGTTAGTGTGGAGACAACTGAATTTAGATTATTGTCTATCACGCAGTCCACTCTGTCCCAGTCTGTCTCAGCTTGTCCCAGTCTGTCTCAGCTTGTCCCAGTCTGTCTCAGTATGTCTCAGCTTGTCCCAATCTGTCCCACTATGTCTCAGCTTGTCCCAGTCTGTCCCAGCTTTCCCAGTATGTCTCAGCTTGTCCCAGTCTGTCCCAGTATGTCTCAGCTTGTCCCAGTCTGTCCCAGTATGTCTCAGCTTGTCCCAGTCTGTCTCAGTATGTCTCAGCTTGTCCCAGTCTGTCCCAGTATGTCTCAGCTTGTCCCAGTCTGTCCCAGTATGTCTCAGCTTGTCCCAGCCTGTCCCAGTATGTCTCAGCTTGTCCCAGCCTGTCCCAGTATGTCTCAGCCTGTCCCAGTATGTCCCAGCCTGTCCCAGCCGGTCTCAGCTTGTCCCAGCCTGTCCCAGTATGTCTCAGCTTGTCCCAGTATGTCTCAGCTTGTCCCAGCCTGTCCCAGTCTGTCCCAGTCTGTCTCAGCTTGTCCCAGCCTGTCCCAGTATATCCCAGCTTTTCCCAGTATGTCTCAGCTTGTCCCAGCCTGTCCCAGTATGTCTCAGCTTGTCCCAGCCTGTCCCAGTATGTCTCAGCTTGTCCCAGTATGTCTCAGCTTGTCCCAGCCTGTCCCAGTCTGTCCCAGTATGTCTCAGCTTGTCCCAGTCTGTCCCAGTATGTCTCAGCCTGTCCCAGTATGTCTCAGCATGTCTCAGCTTGTCCCAGTCTGTCCCAGTATGTCTCAGCTTGTCCCAGCCTGTCCCAGCATGTCCCAGCTTGTCCCAGTATGTCTCAGCTTGTCCCAGCCTGTCCCAGCCTGTCCCAGTCTGTCCCAGTCTGTCTCAGCTTGTCCCAGTCTGTCTCAGTATGTCTCAGCTTGTCCCAGTCTGTCCCAGCTTGTCCCAGTATGTCTCAGCTTGTCCCAGTCTGTCCCAGTATGTCTCAGCTTGTCCCAGCCTGTCCCAGTATGTCTCAGCTTGTCCCAGTATGTCTCAGCTTGTCCCAGTCTGTCCCAGTATGTCTCAGCTTGTCCCAGTCTGTCTCAGTATGTCTCAGCTTGTCCCAGTCTGTCCCAGTATGTCTCAGCTTGTCCCAGTATGTCTCAGCTTGTCCCAATCTGTCCCACTATGTCTCAGCTTGTCCCAGTCTGTCTCAGTTTGTCCCAGCTTGTCCCAGTCTGTCCCAGCCTGTCTCAGCTTGTCCCAGCCTGTCCCAGTATATCCCAGCTTTTCCCAGTATGTCTCAGCTTGTCCCAGCCTGTCCCAGTATGTCTCAGCTTGTCCCAGCCTGTCCCAGTATGTCTCAGCTTGTCCCAGTATGTCTCAGCTTGTCCCAGCCTGTCCCAGTATGTCTCAGCTTGTCCCAGCCTGTCGCAGTATGTCTCAGCTTGTCCCAGCCTGTCCCAGTATGTCTCAGCTTGTCCCAGTATGTCTCAGCTTGTCCCAGTATGTCTCAGCTTGTCCCAGCCTGTCCCAGTATGTCTCAGCTTGTCCCAGCATGTCTCAGCTTGTCCCAGCCTGTCCCAGTCTGTCCCAGCCTGTCTCAGCTTGTCCCAGCCTGTCCCAGTCTGTCTCAGCTTGTCCCAGTCTGTCTCAGTATGTCTCAGCTTGTCCCACTATGTCTCAGCTTGTCCCAGTCTGTCTCAGTATGTCTCAGCTTGTCCCAGTCTGTCCCACTATGTCTCAGCTTGTCCCAGTCTGTCTCAGTATGTCTCAGCTTGTCCCAATCTGTCCCACTATGTCTCAGCTTGTCCCAGTCTGTCCCAGCTTTCCCAGTATGTCTCAGCTTGTCCCAGCCTGTCCCAGCCTGTCTCAGCTTGTCCCAGCCTGTCCCAGTCTGTCCCAGCCTGTCTCAGCTTGTCCCAGCCTGTCCCAGTATGTCTCAGCTTGTCCCAGCCTGTCCCAGTATGTCTCAGCTTGTCCCAGTCTGTCCCAGCTTTCCCAGTATGTCTCAGCTTGTCCCAGTCTGTCCCAGTATGTCTCAGCTTGTCCCAGCCTGTCCCAGTATGTCTCAGCTTGTCCCAGTATGTCTCAGCTTGTCCCAGCCTGTCCCAGTATGTCCCAGCCTGTCCCAGTCTGTCCCAGCCGGTCTCAGTTTGTCCCAGTATATCCCAGCTTTTCCCAGTATGTCTCAGCTTGTCCCAGCCTGTCCCAGTATGTCTCAGCTTGTCCCAGCCTGTCCCAGTATGTCTCAGCTTGTCCCAGTATGTCTCAGCTTGTCCCAGCCTGTCCCAGTCTGTCCCAGCCTGTCTCAGCTTGTCCCAGCCTGTCCCAGTATATCCCAGCTTTTCCCAGTATGTCTCAGCTTGTCCCAGTCTGTCCCAGTCTGTCTCAGCTTGTCCCAGTCTGTCCCAGCTTTCCCAGTATGTCTCAGCTTGTCCCAGTCTGTCCCAGTATGTCTCAGCTTGTCCCAGCCTGTCCCAGTATATCCCAGCTTTTCCCAGTATGTCTCAGCTTGTCCCAGCCTGTCCCAGTATGTCTCAGCTTGTCCCAGCTGTCCCAGTATGTCTCAGCTTGTCCCAGTATGTCTCAGCTTGTCCCAGCCTGTCCCAGTCTGTCCCAGTATGTCTCAGCTTGTCCCAGTCTGTCCCAGTATGTCTCAGCCTGTCCCAGCATGTCCCAGCCTGTCCCAGCCTGTCCCAGCCTGTCTCAGCTTGTCCCAGCCTGTCCCAGTATGTCTCAGCTTGTCCCAGCCTGTCCCAGTATGTCTCAGCTTGTCCCAGTATGTCTCAGCTTGTCCCAGCCTGTCCCAGTCTGTCCCAGCATGTCTCAGCTTGTCCCAGCCTGTCCCAGTATATCCCAGCTTTTCCCAGTATGTCTCAGCTTGTCCCAGCCTGTCCCAGTATGTCTCAGCTTGTCCCAGCCTGTCCCAGTATGTCTCAGCTTGTCCCAGCCTGTCCCAGTATGTCTCAGCTTGTCCCAGTATGTCTCAGCTTGTCCCAGCCTGTCCCAGTCTGTCCCAGCCTGTCTCAGCTTGTCCCAGCCTGTCCCAGTATATCCCAGCTTTTCCCAGTATGTCTCAGCTTGTCCCAGCCTGTCCCAGCCTGTCTCAGCTTGTCCCAGCCTGTCCCAGTCTGTCCCAGCATGTCTCAGCTTGTCCCAGCCTGTCCCAGTCTGTCCCAGCCTGTCTCAGCTTGTCCCAGCCTGTCCCAGTATATCCCAGCTTTTCCCAGTATGTCTCAGCTTGTCCCAGCCTGTCCCAGTATGTCCCAGTATGTCTCAGCTTGTCCCAGTATGTCTCAGCTTGTCCCAGCCTGTCCCAGTCTGTCCCAGCCTGTCTCAGCTTGTCCCAGCCTGTCCCAGTATGTCTCAGCTTGTCCCAGCCTGTCCCAGTATGTCTCAGCTTGTCCCAGCTTGTCCCAGTATGTCTCAGCTTGTCCCAGCCTGTCCCAGTCTGTCCCAGTATGTCTCAGCTTGTCCCAGCCTGTCCCAGTATATCCCAGCTTTTCCCAGTATGTCTCAGCTTGTCCCAGCCTGTCCCAGTATGTCTCAGCTTGTCCCAGCCTGTCCCAGTCTGTCCCAGCCTGTCTCAGCTTGTCCCAGCCTGTCCCAGTATATCCCAGCTTGTCCCAGTATGTCTCAGCTTGTCCCAGCCTGTCCCAGTATGTCTCAGCTTGTCCCAGTATGTCTCAGCTTGTCCCAGCCTGTCCCAGTCTGTCCCAGCCTGTCTCAGCTTGTCCCAGCCTGTCCCAGTATGTCTCAGCTTGTCCCAGCCTGTCCCAGTATGTCTCAGCTTGTCCCAGTATGTCTCAGCTTGTCCCAGCCTGTCCCAGTATGTCCCAGCTTGTCCCAGCCTGTCCCAGTATGTCCCAGCTTGTCCCAGTATGTCTCAGCTTGTCCCAGTATGTCTCAGCTTGTCCCAGCCTGTCCCAGTCTGTCCCAGCCTGTCCCAGCTTGTCCCAGCCTGTCCCAGTATGTCTCAGCTTGTCCCAGCCTGTCCCAGTATATCCCAGCTTTTCCCAGTATGTCTCAGCTTGTCCCAGCCTGTCCCAGCCTGTCTCAGCTTGTCCCAGTATGTCTCAGCTTGTCCCAGCCTGTCCCAGTCTGTCCCAGCCTGTCTCAGCTTGTCCCAGCCTGTCCCAGTATGTCTCAGCTTGTCCCAGCCTGTCCCAGTATGTCTCAGCCTGTCCCAGTATGTCTCAGCTTGTCCCAGCCTGTCCCAGTATGTCTCAGCTTGTCCCAGTATGTCTCAGCTTGTCCCAGCCTGTCCCAGTATGTCCCAGCCTGTCCCAGTCTGTCCCAGCCTGTCCCAGCATGTCCCAGCATGTCCCAGCCTGTCCCAGCCTGTCCCAGCCTGTCCCAGTCTGTCTCAGCTTGTCCCAGCCTGCCCCAGCATGTCTCAGCTTGTCCCAGCCTGTCCCAGTATGTCTCAGCTTGTCCCAGTATGTCTCAGCTTGTCCCAGCCTGTCCCAGTCTGTCCCAGCCTGTCTCAGCTTGTCCCAGCCTGTCCCAGTATATCCCAGCTTTTCCCAGTATGTCCCAGCTTGTCCCAGCCTGTCCCAGTATGTCTCAGCTTGTCCCAGTCTGTCCCAGTATGTCTCAGCTTGTCCCAGTCTGTCTCAGTATGTCTCAGCTTGTCCCAGTCTGTCCCAGTATGTCTCAGCTTGTCCCAGTATGTCTCAGCTTGTCCCAGTCTGTCCCAGTATGTCTCAGCTTGTCCCAGCCTGTCCCAGTATGTCTCAGCTTGTCCCAGCCTGTCCCAGTATGTCTCAGCTTGTCCCAGCCTGTCCCAGTATGTCTCAGCTTGTCCCAGTATGTCTCAGCATGTCCCAGTCTGTCCCAGTATGTCTCAGCTTGTCCCAGTATGTCCCAGCTTGTCCCAGTATGTCTCAGCTTGTCCCAGTCTGTCCCAGTATGTCTCAGCTTGTCCCAGCCTGTCCCAGTATGTCCCAGCTTTTCCCAGTATGTCTCAGCTTGTCCCAGCTTGTCCCAGTATGTCTCAGCTTGTCCCAGCCTGTCCCAGTATGTCTCAGCTTGTCCCAGCCTGTCCCAGTATGTCTCAGCTTGTCCCAGTATGTCTCAGCTTGTCCCAGCCTGTCCCAGTATGTCTCAGCTTGTCCCAGCCTGTCCCAGTCTGTCCCAGCTTGTCCCAGTCTGTCCCAGCTTGTCCCAGCCTGTCCCAGTATGTCTCAGCTTGTCCCAGCCTGTCCCAGTATGTCTCAGCTTGTCCCAGTATGTCTCAGCTTGTCCCAGCCTGTCCCAGCCTGTCCCAGTATGTCCCAGCATGTCCCAGTATGTCCCAGTATGTCTCAGCTTGTCCCAGCCTGTCCCAGTATGTCTCAGCTTGTCCCAGTATGTCTCAGCTTGTCCCAGCCTGTCCCAGTCTGTCCCAGTATGTCTCAGCTTGTCCCAGCCTGTCCCAGTATGTCTCAGCTTGTCCCAGCCTGTCCCAGTATGTCTCAGCTTGTCCCAGCCTGTCCCAGTATGTCTCAGCTTGTCCCAGGCTCCTTGTGTCTCCTCTGTAATAGGAGTTGACTGGTGCTGAATCTAAAGTTTTGATCAAGTGATGGAAGAAGGAAGTTGGACTTCACTGAAGACGATAGAAAAGAGTCCAGTTGAAGTTTGATTCTGGTTCTGAGGAGAAAAATCCAACAGATTAATTTCTTATAACTTGTTTCAGAACGGAGAAGATGAGGAAGAAGTTGATGGATCATCCCGAAACCCTCCAGCTAAAGAGCCCGCAGTCTGGAAGAAGAAGAAATCTGATCTCTACGGACGGTAAATAAAAACAGAACCAAGATCTGTAAGATGTTCTCACACCTGTCTGTGTTTTTATCAGTGAACCATGTGTTTTGATATCACATTTCTGGATCTGCTCTGGAATGAGGAGGTCCTGGAAACCAGCATGAAAATGTCTTTAAATTATTATAAAACCTTCAGAATGTGTGAAAGTATTACTCAACACCACGTCACATTTATAGTTCTGTAAAGCTTGTGCTCCTGAAGATGCTGAGGGATGCTTTGTTCATGTTTTTCCAGCTCTGTTCAAACTGCAAAGAGGACCAGAAGGGACGTTCTATCCAGAAGTTCAACATCACAACAGAACCTGCAGACCGCAAAGACGGAGGGCGACAAAGACTGGAACCCAAATCCTAAACCACAGAGACGCAAAAAAACAAGCAGAAAGAAAAGTAAAATATGTGTGAAGAAGAGTGAGGAGAGCAAAATGTCCTGCAGAGTGTGTGGAATCTGGTACAGGAAGCTGGGGAGTCTGATCAAACACACCTGGAGTCACCTGGATGAGCAGCGGGATGTTTGTGGAGTCTGTGGAAAGACGTTTGAATCACTGGAAGATTTAAAGGAACATCTGAGAACTTACCAAGAACTTCACAGCTGTCCACACTGTGAGAAGACCTTCGTCTCTATCGGCAGTCTGAACAGTCACATGACTAAGCACACAGGACACAGTCTGTATACGTGTCAAGTCTGTGGGAAGTCCTTCACCAACGTGTCTGCTTTGACCTATCATCGCTGGATCCACGCAGAAGATAAACCACATAAATGTGACTTGTGTCTGAAATCATTTGGTCTGTTGTCTCATCTCAGAGTTCACAGGAAGATGCATTCAGCTGCAGATCAGTACCAGTGTGACATCTGTAGGAAGTCTTTTAACCTCCGCAGGTCTTTAACTCAGCACCGGTTGATCCACTCAGTCAACAGACTTTACTCCTGTCATATCTGTGAGAAACGTTTTAAACTAGAAGGTACGTGGAAGGCTCACATGAAGACCCACACGGTCAGAGACCGGACTTTTCTCTGTCACATCTGCTGCAAAACCTTCCTGGCAAAAACAACGTTGATGGTTCATTTAAAGATCCACAGCAGCGAGAGACCGTTTGTCTGCAGCTTGTGCAGTAAAAGCTTTGTGGCCAGATCGGACCTGAAGAAACACACGAGGGTCCACACCGGTGAGACACCATATGAATGCTCTGAGTGTGGACGCTTCTTCAAGCAGAAGGCCAACCTGGACAGTCACATTAAGATCCACTTAGGCATCAAACAGTTTGTCTGTGCGGTTTGTGGGAAAGCGTGTTCTCGACGGGAACATCTGAAGGTTCACATGAGAACCCACAACGGAGAGAGACCCTACAAGTGTACCGTGTGTGACAAAACATTCACCCAGAGTCACTGTCTGAAAACACACCTGAAGAGTCACCAGACTGAGGAAAGCCCCGTCCCTGATCCATCTGGATCCTGAAGAGTCACCAGACTGAGGAAAACCCCGTCCCTGATCCACCTGGATCCTGAAGAGTCACCAGACTGAGGAAAACCCTGTCCCTGATCCACCTGGATCCTGAAGAGTCCTGAAGACTTTCTTTGAAGCATTAAGATCAACAATCAGGAACCGTCTGGTTTTAAACAACTAACATCGATTGATATGAACTTGGTCTACCAGGGAGCTGGTGCAGAGAAGAACCCAGACTTCCCTCTGTCCACCTACAGACTCAGACTCGTCCACAAAGACTTTTCAGTCCAGAATAATCATGAAAGATCTGGTTCATTTGGCCTTGACTCTGATCACTTGTCCATGGACTAGGGTTGGAATGTAGACTCATTACTGCTGCGGTGGTCCTCCAGGTCAGACCAGGAACTCATCTGAAGGTTTTCTGGTGTGATAGTTCTGGTTCTGTTGGTGTAGATTCTTTTTGGACGTGTCATTAGTTCTTTTTAATTCCATAAACAAGTCTGTCCCAGTATTTGTTGGTAAAACAGGGTCTGGTGGTGGTGGAGTGACCGGAGCCGTCGCCCTAAACCACATCCAGGGTCTGGTGGTGGTGGAGTGACCGGAGCCGTCGCCCTAAACCACATCCAGGGTCTGGTGGTGGTGGAGTGACCGGAGCCGTCGCCCTAAACCACATCCAGGGTCTGGTGGTGGTGGAGTGANCGCATTACTGCTGCGGTGGTCCTCCAGGTCAGACCAGGAACTCATCTGAAGGTTTTCTGGTGTGATAGTTCTGGTTCTGTTGGTGTAGATTCTTTTTGGACGTGTCATTAGTTCTTTTTAATTCCATAAACAAGTCTGTCCCAGTATTTGTTGGTAAAACAGGGTCTGGTGGTGGTGGAGTGACCGGAGCCGTCGCCCTAAACCACATCCAGGGTCTGGTGGTGGTGGAGTGATGTGGATTCTGCTGCAGCTGGACTGGTCTTCAGGAGTCCACCATGATGTCTCACCAGCTGATTGTTCAGATCTGATGTGGTACCATGTGATACTCCATGATACTTTCATGATGTTAACTGTTTTCTATTTACTTTATATTTTACTTTTGTTTAATATTTGTGAATGAATAAAGTGTAAATCTACTACTTCTTTAATTTGTCAAAAATGAAATCTGTAATGTTTGAAACATTTAGATGAAAGTATTTACAGATGTGTGTACAGATGTGTGTACAGATAATGGACTGCTGGAACTTTAATTGTAATTGTTTCAGTAATAAAAGTATTTAAGTATTTTACATGTATTCATCATGGAAACTGCATTCTGTAAAAAAACAGTATAAAATAATAAATACTAGCACTCTCCAGCTGTTTCTGTCAGAACCTCTGGGTTCTGTGTAAAACCTCTGGGTTCTGTGAGCAGAACCTCTGGGTTCTGTGTTCTGTGTAGAACCTCTGTGTTCTGTGAGCAGAACCTCTGGGTTCTGTGAGTAGAACCTCTGTGTTCTGTGAGTAGAACCTCTGGGTTCTGTGAGTAGAACCTCTGTGTTCTGTGAGTAGAACCTCTGGGTTCTGTGAGTAGAACCTCTGTGTTCTGTGAGTAGAACCTCTGGGTTCTGTGAGTAGAACCTCTGGGTTCTGCACCTCTGTGTTCTGTGAGCAGAACCTCTGGGTTCTGTGAGTAGAACCTCTGTGTTCTGTGAGTAGAACCTCTGTGTGCTGTGAGCAGAACCTCTGGGTTCTGTGTCCTGTGAGTAGAACCTCTGTGTTCTGTGAGCAGAACCTCTGGGTTCTGTGAGTAGAACCTCTGTGTTCTGTGTGCTGTGAGCAGAACCTCTGGGTTCTGTGTCCTGTGAGTAGAACCTCTGTGTTCTGTGAGCAGAACCTCTGGGTTCTGTGTCCTGTGAGTAGAACCTCTGGGTTCTGCACCTCTGTGTTCTGTGAGCAGAACCTCTGGGTTCTGTGTCCTGTGAGTAGAACCTCTGGGTTCTGCACCTCTGTGTTCTGTGAGCAGAACCTCTGGGTTCTGTGAGTAGAACCTCTGGGTTCTGTGAGCAGAGCCTCTGGGTTCTGTGAGTAGAACCTCTGTGTCCTGTGAGTAGAACCTCTGTGTTCTGTGAGCAGAACCTCTGGGTTCTGTGAGTAGAACCTCTGGGTTCTGTGAGTAGAACCTCTGTGTCCTGTGAGTAGAACCTCTGGGTTCTGTGAGTAGAACCTCTGTGTTCTGTGAGTAGAACCTCTGGGTTCTGTGAGTAGAACCTCTGTGTTCTGTGTAGAACCTCTGTGTTCTGTGTAGAACCTCTGGGTTCTGCACCTCTGTGTTCTGTGAGCAGAACCTCTGGGTTCTGTGAGTAGAACCTCTGTGTTCTGTGAGTAGAACCTCTGTGTTCTGTGTGCTGTGAGCAGAACCTCTGGGTTCTGTGTCCTGTGAGTAGAACCTCTGTGTTCTGTGAGCAGAACCTCTGGGTTCTGTGTCCTGTGAGTAGAACCTCTGGGTTCTGCACCTCTGTGTTCTGTGAGCAGAACCTCTGGGTTCTGTGTCCTGTGAGTAGAACCTCTGGGTTCTGCACCTCTGTGTTCTGTGAGAACCTCTGTGTTCTGTGAGCAGAACCTCTGGGTTCTGTGTTCTGTGTAGAACCTCTGTGTTCTGTGAGCAGAACCTCTGGGTTCTGTGAGTAGAACCTCTGTGTTCTGTGAGTAGAACCTCTGGGTTCTGTGAGTAGAACCTCTGTGTTCTGTGAGTAGAACCTCTGGGTTCTGTGAGTAGAACCTCTGTGTTCTGTGAGCAGAACCTCTGGGTTCTGTGTCCTGTGAGTAGAACCTCTGGGTTCTGCACCTCTGTGTTCTGTGAGCAGAACCTCTGGGTTCTGTGAGTAGAACCTCTGTGTCCTGTGAGTAGAACCTCTGTGTGCTGTGAGCAGAACCTCTGGGTTCTGCACCTCTGTGTTCTGTGAGCAGAACCTCTGGGTTCTGTGAGTAGAACCTCTGGGTTCTGTGAGTAGAACCTCTGTGTTCTGTGAGCAGAGCCTCTGGGTTCTGTGAGTAGAACCTCTGTGTCCTGTGAGTAGAACCTCTGTGTTCTGTGAGCAGAACCTCTGGGTTCTGTGAGTAGAACCTCTGTGTCCTGTGAGTAGAACCTCTGGGTTCTGCACCTCTGTGTTCTGTGAGCAGAACCTCTGTGTTCTGCGTTCTGTGAGCAGAACCTCTGTGTTCTGCGTTCTGTGAGCAGAACCTCTGGGTTCTGTGAGCAGAACCTCTGTGTTCTGCGTTCTGTGAGCAGAACCTCTGGGTTCTGTGAGTAGAACCTCTGGGTTCTGTGAGTAGAACCTCTGTGTCCTGTGAGTAGAACCTCTGGGTTCTGTGAGCAGAACCTCTGGGTTCTGAGAGCAGAACCTCTGGGTTCTGTGTGCTGTGAGCAGAGCCTCTGGGTTCTGAGAGCAGAACCCAACCTGTAAACCCAAATGACTGACTGAGTGCACGCTGGTACATACGGTCTTGTTTTTATCTTTGAGGTGTCCATCTGATTCTGGACCTGAGGACCTGGTTCTCCTGTGCTGTTTGTCTGTAGAGAGGTTGTTTAGTTTCTCCTATGTCAAAGATAAAGGACACTCTTTCACAGAAGACAATGTCCATATTCTGGACAGAGAAGACAGACGGTTTGAAGGAGGAGACAAGGAAGGAAAAACCTGTTCAGAAATCAGAACTAAATAACTTCTCAGACGGTCGTTACTGGAACCGGTGTTCTGTAGAAATATGTTACCTGTTGAGATGTGCTACACAGCTATGAAATAAGTTTTTAATTTGTACTATGGAGGTATTTTTCATCATAAATCATCAGAACACCACTTCCTGCTGAGACCTGAATTACTGAAGTTATTAAGTGTAATATAGGAGGACCAGAGACGTCCAGAGTGTCTCATAAGAAGATGAACATGTTTTTATTCACTTAAACAAGTTTTATAACAGTTTAAAGTTTATAAAGTTATTTATCACTGCTTTAACAGGTTTTACTTATCAAACACCTACAATGCTGCTTTGTCTCAACTTCCAAGACCGTTTTAAAACAATCAAACTACCAACCAGGTGACTACCACACCTGCATGAACAAGTCTCAGGTAACAAAGACATAACGACTTGTTAATGGGACGTTCATGCTGCTGATTGGTCCAAACCACATCTAAACCTGGTTAGATCTGAAGAAGTCTCTCGGATGTGAGATGAAACATTTTCAAGAAGACCAAGTCCAGCTGCTTTGTTACAAACTCACCAGAACAGCTACAACCACCATCGAACAGGATCATACTGCTGTTAAACTCGTCCTTCTGAACATCTGAAATGTTGAGATGGTTCTGCAGCTTCCAAACATGTAATTTAAATAGTTCAGGTGCTGAAACATGGTGCGTTCTCTGTCAGTAAGGGACTGTGGAATGTTGTTAGCGTCAGGAAATTTCTCCTGGGCTGTTTTCAAAGCTCTTTTCAGCTCAGTGACAGGAGTTGTTTTGTCTTTTTGCAACCTGTTATTCAAAACAAAAGACAACAGTTACATCACAGGTGGCTTTCTGTATCACTGCGTTCTCATGAAACCACTATGCTCCTGATTTGGACTTCTGGTGCTGCAAGAGGTGAAAGGTTTGTCACCCACCTGTTGTGGATGTGGAGGTTCCACTCCTGTAGTTTCCTCTGTGTGGCAGGATGTTTTGTGGGTGAGCATAGTGGCAGTTCTGAAGAGGATGGTGGATGGTTGGAGGAGGAAGAGGAGGTGTGTCTGTGTGCTGGGTTTGAGCTTCTTTATGGTTTATGTGTTTTACCTTCTGTACAGATCCCCTGGTGGCTCTTGGTCCTGCTGATTTCCAGTGAGTCTTTTTCCAAGATGAACAACATGACAGAGATACTGATGGAGTGAAGACGGGGGCCCAACAACATGGTTTATATAAAGGATTTCATACTGCATGACTGCAGAAAGGTGAGAACGTTTGAACTGATCACAAGTTAGATCTTCAATCAGAGCTGAGTCGTGAACATACTGCATTCTACTGTAAAAGCAATTAAACAATAAGGAAACAGCAGAAACACCTGGAGGCGGATGAGTGGAACATAATGCTGAACTTCTCGCTCAGCAACATTTCACACCTGATTTTTCTCTTTGAACTTCAGCGGGATCTATAAATTACAAATTTCTGACAGGTTTGCATGATCATCCTGGAATGTTGACGCAGTTTTTTCTTATTGTGAGACGTGAGACCTGCTGAACTGATCAGACTTGACAGATGAAAGAAAGTTTAATTAAAACTCATTACACTGAAAAAACAAGAGAGGAGTTCAAACAAAGTGACATCATGAGGGATTCCAAAACAAAACTGAGACAGAATTCAACATGACAGCAGATTCTATATTCATCCTGATTAATAATTATTAATATGAACATCATCCCAAAGTGACGACCTCTGATTTATCATTTCTATTTATTAACCACTAACCATGAGACCAAAGGCTCTAAGTGAAAAACAGGGGACCTAAAATGGAGACTTGGGGAACCCCAGAAGTGGGAGGAGCTACAGAAGAGAAAATTAATTAAAAAAATACTTTTGTTCAGAGTTTCTTCACATTCAGCCTGCAGCCTGTACCTGTTCTGTTTCATGCCTTTCACAGGTGTCACTTCCTCCTCCTGCTCCTCCTCCTCAGTAAGGATGAATATAAAGAGATGAGCAGAGAAGGACAAAAAAGCAGCGTTCACCTCACAGAGACACCAGCAGACACATCTGTCCAACAGAATCATCAGAGAACAGCAGCCTTCATCCTCCTCATCCTCCAGTAGAGGGTAAGACCAGCTGACTCACCTAGACTCACTCTTTTCTATTAGAACTCAGGCAGCTTCTGTTTTGGAGGTTTTTGCTGGTTTCTACATGATATTGCTGTGATTGAGACAGTATTTCACACCTTCATCACCACTCGGCTGGACGACTGGAATGGACTTTATTTAGGAGTCACTTCTTCTTCTATTGTTCAGCTTAAGTGTGTGAGAAACTCTTCTGCACGTCTTTTTACCAGCGCACGTAAATATGAGCAGGTTTCACCAGTTTGACCCTCACTCACTGGCGGCTCCAACATTTTAGGATTCATTTTAAAGTATTTAAAGGTCTTAATGGCCCCTTGTGGCCCCGCCCTCCCTCTCTGAGCTGTTACAGCCCCTCCCTGTCTGTCAGATCAGCTGATCCTGTCTAAAGGTCATGGTGCGTTCACTGCTGCAGCTCCCACCATGTGGAAGAACCTGCCTTTCCACATTATATAGTCTCTTCTCTGTCTTTTCTAAAACCAGCTGTTCTCCTCGACTTCTCACATCTGGATTTTACTCCATGTTGTTTGATTTATGTCATTTTATTTAATATTTATCTGTTTCATGTGTTTTATTCTCATTTCACATTTCACATCATGGTGATGGTGATG
>SSNP01000153.1:1065725-1073225 GCA_006937955.1 Pachypanchax playfairii | reverse complement strand
CCCGTTGCTATGGAAACATCATTTCCTATGCATGAGTAAATAGCCGGACAGCAGTGTGATTGGTTGTTGAATGACACATGTGAAACCAGGAAATGGAAAACTTCAATGTCAATAAAAGCGTAATTATGAACAGCGCAAATAGCAGAAATAATTCATGATGACATCTTTGTGTCGCCACAAGACACTTCATACAACTTACACACAATAACCTACTTACAGAGAGGGTGAAGTTTAAAAACGTCAAATGCATCATGCGACAGACTGGCGTCCTATCCAGGGTGTACCTGCCTAACGCCTGCTGATAGCTGGGATAAGCTCCGCCCCCCCTCCACGTGACCCTGAATTTGTCAGGTTCAGTGTTTGTGTGTGCTGTGTTTTCTGTGTCGGGTGAGTTCTCTGCTTGCAGTGAGGATCTATGCTGGAGAGTGAGGCAGATTGACAACACCTGGTGGCGATCTGCACTGATGAGGAGCAGGGACTACTTAAGCCTGAGGAAGATGTTCAGTCTTCGCCTGGTTGTTGACCTGAATGGTAGCTTCCCTTGTGCCAACTCCTTGAACGTATTTCTAGTGTTTCCGAGCATAGTCTGTCTGAGTTTTCTGAGCCTTCAGTGATTTTTGAGATTTTGTGATTTTTGAGAAACCTTCTGGACGTACTCTGTGTGATTAACCCTGCTCTCTCCAGGATTATCTCCCCTGCTCCTCACGATCTGAGGATTTCTTCGTGCTCAGTGTATGATCGCCTGGAACCACCATCTGTCTCCCTCCAGCCTTCTCACCCGACACTGGACTCATCAACTCCCTGCACAGCACCGCACTGGACCTGCCCTCCCTCCAAGCTCAGCTTCGAACATCACTCCGTGAGTTTCCTTCTCACCAGACTTTGTTCATCTCTAGAATCAACTTATCTGGATTTGGAACTAACCGTCTTCTCTATTACAGTGCTGAGACTTTCCCCTGATGCACCGGATCACCAAGCACATTCATGTACATAGATATTGTAAATAAACTTTTCACTTTTGCACCTGAGAGTTGTCTGAGTCTGAGTCCCTGCAATGTGGGTCACCAAACTAACTGAGCCCGTGACAGAATTGGATGAAAGTGGTATAGATAATGGATGGATGGATCATATTATGTGACAGACTGACGTCCTATCCAGGGTGTAAAGTTGCATTTTCCCTGCAGCTAAATATCTTAGTGTCGCTAAACATTTAATATCTGGACTGATCAGGTTGTTACGTTTTAGTTAATATTCCATGTGCAGTAATATTCTTTCTGTTTAAGGAAAAAACACTTTCTGTTCTGTTTTAAGAATTCATTTATTTATAGATACTTTATTTAGTTTTATTATGTTCTATTCTCTGTCTTATTCTCTTGTTGTCCCCGTCTCTTAACTTCTCTTCTCTTTAAACTTGACTCAGGGTGCTCTGCACCAGAATTCCAATGTGCATGGGACGACTGTTTTTGTGTCCAAATGGCAAATAAAAATATTGAATCTTGAATCTAATTGGAGACGTGATTGCATCCTGCACCAAATCTACAAAAAGTTCAATACCTTCACGATTTAGTGCTGCCTGCTTTGTCCAGATGACAGTGGGTTTGCTGAAGCAGGTGTATGACGGCGAGACACTATCTCACTTTACCCCACCACCACCATTTTAGAAAAAATGACCTTCCTTATTGAATTTCAGGCTAACTTTCAGCTAGCTTCATGACTTGGTTTTATATGTTCGTACTTCATCAACAGGTATGATTAGGGTGGTCATACATCCGGCTTTAAGACGGACAGTCTGGAATTTAAAAGGTGTGTCCGCCTACTGGCGCACCCTCCATTTGTGTTGTCTTTGCCTGAACAGAGTAGTGTTGTGTTGATCAGGAATGTAACGGCTCTAAGAACCGGCTCTTTGAAGTGAACGACGGGACCCGGCTCCTCATTGGGAGCCGTGTTTTTTTTTTTGTCTCCCTTTTCTCTCTTCACACACCGTTGTGACTGACATTTATTGCATATTAGAGACCTAAACTGCTCAGACTGGCTGCTCAGCTCTTTTCTCCTGCAACGGGAGTCAGAAGCTGGGCTGTAGCAGCAGCGTTAATCACACACACCTGTGATGCATTCAAGAAGCGTTTGAAATTCATGGTGAGTTCAATAAAGTAGGATATAAAATATTACTAAAACCAGACAATAATACTTTAAAGGTGTGATGACATCACTGTTTAAACTGGCGTAAAGCTATTTCATGTAGTAGATATGCCCGCATATGTCAACTCTCAAAAGAATTTGATTAAAAAACTAACAGGGCGGGGGTGTACGGGCAGGTCAGAATCCTCTTCTCAGCAACACGGTTCCTTTCATTAATGATATGTGGGTCTCCCTGGCTGACTTCGCTCTGATTGGCTACAACCATTGCCCGCAGCAAGCCTTTCTTCTCGGCTCCGTCAACAGTCCAGTAACACGGCGAGTGGACGTTTACAACCGTATATGTTCGAGCCTGAAACGTCTTCTGAGGAAGACGGAGGGGTGAACACATAAAACTCAACTAATCACATGAGCGAATAAACAGTGCTGTCAGATGTTATCAATGAAAATAGATTCACAATATGGTATGATAAACCTGTTGCTCACGGACATTGTTGCTAGAGCGGCTATCACATGCTAGCATCATGAACTCTTCAGACCACGAACAAACGTTTATCAGGCAAGGCAGCATTTTATTAAATAAATAAACTTACAGGTATTGACGATGTGGTCGCCTCCTTCAGGGTTGGTAAAGAATTTTTAATTAAAATCAGTTTCTTTGACAATCCCAACTTGAATTCACCCAAGTTATGGAAGCAGTCCTCCGTGAAGTGAGCTGAACATATTTTCTAATTGAGGTTATAACTGCGTGGCACTTCTCCATAAATGAACTTCAGCCACTCTTCTCTAGTTTTTTCATCCTTCGGGAGTGAGTGTAAACTTCCAGCATGGGTTGAGCATCCTTGGACACAACAGGTCCCCGTTTGCGTAGCCATCTCTTCTCAAGTGTAGCAGCACAAGCTAGCGCAACGCAGCTACCAGTGTATGGGCTGGGGGTGGGGGGTTGGACTGTTTACTTTACTGTGCACTTTTATTGGACGCTATGAAATACGTAGGATGAAATGCCACGTAGGAAAAAATGGTGCTTTCCGATTCAACCGTTTTTTAAATATGAAACCAAGCGGACCGCCCACAAACGGGAACTTTGATACTCGCTTTGGACGTTCACACGGCCTCATCAGTGCACAACACATCATGATATACCCCAAAAACCTCAAAAAAGTGCATTTTGATGTCATAACCCCTTTAAGTCATAAACCTACAGTATTTGTTGGCGGCTGACAACATTCACTGCATATGGCTTACTTATTTTTACACAAAAGTACTAAAAAAACTATATTCTCCAATAATTTTGTCCTTTTAAAATATCGATTTTCCAGGAAGAATCCAAATTTCAGAATTCCTCTGGAAAATCTCCCGAATTTCCATCAATATTGCAAAACCATTACCCCTAGGAGATACCTCCATCAACCCCCCCAGGGTTTGTTGTGGAAATGGCCACTCTAGGTATGATATAAGTTTTTCTGCCTGAATCCATTTTCTTTGGCACAACAGTTGATTAAGTTGACAGCAAGAAAATGTACTCTTGCATGCAAAAAACAATTTTTATTTTTTTTTTTTGGAAAAAACATGCTTACCTCAGCAAAATGAGCCACTCTCTTTTATGGCCAAGGGGAAATGGGAGGAGCTTGGAAACAAAATGGCGTGGCATGTACTTGTATAGCGCTTTATTCAGGTCCTACGACCCCCAAAGCGCTTCACACTACAGTATGTCATTCACCCATTCACACACACACACACTCACAGGTCTGGTGATGATGAACTACACATGTTTGTAGCCACAGCTGTCCTGGGACACACACTGACAGAGGACACCAGTGCCGCCAGACCCTCCGACCACCACCAAACAGGCAAGGTGGGTTAAGTGTCTTGCCCAAGGACACAACGGCCAGGCAATATCTGGGCAGAGCAGGGAATCGAACCAGCGACCTTCCAGTTACAGACGACCTGCTCTACCGCCTGAGCCACGCCACCCCAAAATGGCTACATGGGCACAAATGTGTTTAGTTGCCTAAATACAGGTGGAGTCTCACATTAAACAGTGTCTCACATTATCCCATTCTCCCCAACTATGCAAGTGGTGATAACACCCGAGTTCCCCCAAGTTCGAAAAGCCTGTACTTGTTACGTCACAACTCCTTTAAGTCATTAGTATTCATTAGCTCCCACAGTTGAAACCATGCCTATCATGCTGCTGGCTAAAAGCTATTAGCATACACATGTATCAAAAAGGAAGATACTCGGTGCGCTGTTGCCATGCACAGAAAATTAGAAACAGATACACGTTATTGCAACTGTTTGGTGAAAAAAAAAGTTGCAAACAGAAATTGAAAATGTTTTGAATTTTTTCCAAATCTCGGAAAAACGGCATGCATGGTATACCTCGAGTCCACAATAAACCTATTGTGTTATACATTAAAAGAACCCTAAATTCTTAGATTTCATTTGGTATATAATATGTTATAATCCAATGAACATGGAACAAGTAATAATGGAGAAAATGTGCTGAAAAGAGTTTTTCTGGTGTTTTGAATATTTACTTAGTAAGTAAGCTAAATCTGGACTGTAAAAGGAAGTCTGGTTTGTTTTCATGGTGTTTCCAGGTTCTTAACATATAATCCCTAACACATGGTTCCATTTTCCATGTAATCAATAGACACTTTTACCATGGTAATTACCCCATAGGCTACCCAATATATATGCTGAGTAATTACTGCTGTACTTTCTCTGTATTTACCTACTTAATACAAATGGTAATTACCAATAACACACAACATTTACTATATAAGTACCAGGTAATTCCTTGGTAATTAAGGAACTGTGAAAGGAAACTTAACCCAAAACTTTACAGATAAACTTTAGTTTCAACTGATTCCTTGTTTCATTTCAGTCGACTGTTTGACTTTAAAACATGTTTTTAAACTCTATAAACTTTTAGTTCTGATGAATCTTTGTGTAAAACTTCTTTTATTTGTTTCTGATTTTTTCAGGTGAATTTCACGAGTCAAAACTTTGTCGTCTGTTTCAACGGATTTTACAACCCTGAAGCTAAAGGAGACTGTTTGTTGGGACCTACAGTACAGTCAGCAGTGTTCACCATTGGTCAAAATAATCTTGGACTACAACAAAAGATCCTGCAGAATGTGCCGACTATTACCGCCAGTATGGAATGTTACGTGTTCTTTAATGCACAATTTGTAAGTGTTGTTTATTATTTAATATTGAAAGAAGTTCTTGTAACACTGAAACAATGAACCTGAAGCAGCTGCAGAACTTTATAAACATCTGGAGTCTCTGATCTTTTCTTTAGATTGTTCATTTACTTATTTCAAATGAATATTTCTAATCCAACCTGCAGCAGTAAAAGATAAAAGCTGAGAGAGAAACTCTGGATTTGGATCTAAAGTTTTCTGCAGTGAGTTTAAAACCTGTTTGATGTTCAGAGACAGTGCAGGTGATTATTAACATCTGCAGTTTAAAGCACTAATAAAAACTGATTCTCATTATCTGAGTCATCTGAACCACTAACAACTGAAGTGAGAAGAACCCAGTTTAACAGATCCAGTAGAACCCTGACAGTCAGTGAGAGTCCAGCAGCACATCTGGATCTGTTTTATTAGACTCACCTGGATCAAATGTAGCTTTTCTTCTTTTTCATTACATTCATATTTAAAAGTCAAAATACAGTTTGATTTAAGAAAAATCAGCTGTTTGTTTCCACTTTTCCTTTTTCTCATGTAAACAACAGTAAATATATAAATACAATTATAAATACAATATTATATGTTTATAGAATGTTCTGGAATTTTAATTAAAAACATTTGAATTAAACAGAACTCACTGAATTCTAACTGAGAAACTGATTTACAGGCTGGATTTCGGGGTCAGTTTTATGTAGCAAACTTTGGATCACAGGCAGCTGTGGAGTTTAGGTTTTCAAATGAATTGACACTGGTGAGTATTTCTGTATCTCACTTAAAATACATAAAGATACATCGTTTCTGTTCTGTTGTTGTTGTTAAACTGTTTGTTGTTTTGTAGCTGGTTGATGTTCTGGTGAACGGTAAAACAGTCCATACACTAAGTGTTACAAACACTTTGACTGATTATCAGTATTATGATTTATCAGACGTCAGCGGCTGCAGATACTCTGGTTGGTGAATCTCTGATAAACATCAACTTTATGATTCAGTGAAACTTTAATATTTGAGTCTTTATTACAGACTTTATTTTATTTCTCAGGTGTTCTGTACAGACCTGGTGAACAGGTGAACTTTCCTGAAACCTGTTTAAGTCTCACCTGTTCTCAGACTGCAGTCCTTCAGGTCTCTACCTGTGGACCCCTGGAGCGTTGTCAAGGCAACAACATGTAAATATGTCCACTTTATACTAAGAATCCTGCTGCTGCTTCAATGGAGCTGCAGATGATTCCACATCATCAAGCCTTCCTCTAGCGCCACCATCAGGTCACCAGTCGGGCTTTTCATTCAGAGACTTGAACAGTAGAGCGCCCCCTGGTGACTGTGGCCCTCAGCAGCAGCTCATGATGTTTGTTTTTGTCTCCATCAGCTGCTTATTGGACACCATCTGCACGGTGACGGGCCCCGCGGTCATCGACGCCCACGGCCACATGAACTCTGTAGAGGATCGGTGTGCGTACTCTCTGCTGTCCATCCCATCAGTCCCAGACTTCCAGGTGCTGGCCAACTTCCAGGAGCGTCGTCGTAAAGACGTCAGCTTTCTGGACAGTGTGACACTGACAGTGGACGTGCCGGGCGTTCAAATCCACCTGAAACAAGGCGGCAGAGTTCTGGTGAGCTCAGAGTGGAGTTTGATCCAGAATGTGTGGACTCTCATGTTTCCTCTCAGTGACATGAAGAAGCAGCTCTCTGAATGCTGCTGAACTCAGTGCTTGTTGCTGTTTGTGTGAGTTTGACATGTTTCACTCAGTCTTTCCTCCACTTTGTCTCTCTGTCCTGCAGCTGGACGACTCAGCACTGACCCTCAACAGCTCGGTTCAGATGGTTCACGGTGTGGAGCTCTCTAAGGACCAGACTGGAGTCACTGCCAAGCTGTCGCGCTCCAACTTCAACACTTCTGTCTTCTTTGACGGCTACACGGCTCAGATCCACCTGAAAGGTACAGATGAGTTTGTTGATGAGGAATGTAAACTCTGCTGTCCTTCAGTCAGCTGCTGTCATGTGACTCTCATTCTGTCCTGAACCTGTCCAGGACCAGCTGGATCATCTCTGCAGGGTCTGTGTAAAAACTCCAGCAGGTCTTTGAGTGAACTGAGACTCTCTGAGTCCAGCTCCAGCAGGTAAGACCTCCTGACTGACTGCTGCTCTGCTGCTGCTGCTGCTG
>SSNP01000153.1:1052056-1065715 GCA_006937955.1 Pachypanchax playfairii | reverse complement strand
GAGAACAGCTGCTGTTTGATTCCTTCATCATGTCAACATGTGAAGATTTTGAGTTCAATCAGCTGACAGACTGAAGGTCATGTCTCTCCTGTGTCTCTGTGTCTCGTGTGTCTCTGTGTCTTCAGGTGCTCCAGCCATCCAGTTTGCTGTAAACTCAGAGTTGGACATCAGCTCATGTCCCATCACATATTTTGGACAGAAGTATGAACAAGTCTATGTGAGTAAGATGAAGCTGCAGAATGTCTTCATGTCTTTCCAGATGTTGTCTTTCTTCTTGTTTAGTCTCCATCTTTGGTAGAGACGATGTCAGCTGACTGTAAGTCAGTAAATGACAGGTGAGATTTACATCCACTTGTTTTTATCAGGTTTCCAGCTGACTTTCTATTTGAAATGTAAACAGATTAGAAAGATGGCAGCAGCAAAAAGCTTCTACTAATATATAAGATGAAGTTTTCAGCAAGTCCCTGAAGTCAGACAGGAAGTTTAAAGTCTGTCTCCAGATGTTGCTCCAGTCAGATGGAGTTTGGACAGACAGCAGATTGTCCACAGAAGACACTTCAACAGGTGACAGAAAGAACTGACATGTTTCTAAAAACATCATGATGTGAAGTGCAGTGATGTTTTCAGTTGATACACAGAAGTGGAAGCACATGAAACCTGTCTTCATCTTCATATTGATTATTGAACTTTTAGTTCTGATGAATCTTTGTGTAAAACTTCTTTTATTTGTTTCTGATTTTTTCAGGTGAATTTCACGAGTGAAAACTTTGTCGTCTGTTTCAACGGATTTTACAACCCTGAAGCTAAAGGAGACTGTTTGTTGGGACCTACAGTACAGTCAGCAGTGTTCAACATTCATGCAAGTAATCCTACGGTAATACAAGCATTCCTGAATGTGCCGACTATTACCGCCAGTATGGACTGTTACCTGCGCTTTGATACAACCCCTGTGAGTATTTCTGTTTATTATTTAATATTGAAAGAAGTTCTTGTAACACTGAAACAATGAACCTGAAGCAGCTGCAGAACTTTATAAACATCTGGAGTCTCTGATCTTTTCTTTAGATTGTTCATTTACTTATTTCAAATGAATATTTCTAATCCAACCTGCAGCAGTAAAAGATAAAAGCTGAGAGAGAAACTCTGGATTTGGATCTAAAGTTTTCTGCAGTGAGTTTAAAACCTGTTTGATGTTCAGAGACAGTGCAGGTGATTATTAACATCTGCAGTTTAAAGCACTAATAAAAACTGATTCTCATTATCTGAGTCATCTGAACCACTAACAACTGAAGTGAGAAGAACCCAGTTTAACAGATCCAGTAGAACCCTGACAGTCAGTGAGAGTCCAGCAGCACATCTGGATCTGTTTTATTAGACTCACCTGGATCAAATGTAGCTTTTCTTCTTTTTCATTACATTCATATTTAAAAGTCAAAATACAGTTTGATTTAAGAAAAATCAGCTGTTTGTTTCCACTTTTCCTTTTTCTCATGTAAACAACAGTAAATATATAAATACAATTATAAATACAATATTATATGTTTATAGAATGTTCTGGAATTTTAATTAAAAACATTTGAATTAAACAGAACTCACTGAATTCTAACTGAGAAACTGATTTACAGGGTCAATATTATGCAGCAAACTTTGGATCACAGGCAGCTGTGAGGTATCGTTCTTCCCAGGGCACAGCGGTGAGTTTGCTTTTTAAGAAGTTTATAAATATATATTTAACTGGATAATAACCCTGTTTAAATTCAAATGAATCTATGTTCATAATGTTTGATTTGTGTTTTAAAGTGATATTTTTGTTTTTGTAAAGTGCAACACGTGGTGGCAGTTTGTTGGAGTAGCTATGTGTCTTTACTAGCAGTTTGTATCTTTTAGAGTATTTCTTGCTTGTTTTTCTTCTGCATATATTACTCTTTTAGAATTATTTGTATTCTGTTTTGGATGATGTGCAGTTAGATGAATTTTATTACTCTTTTGCCACTTATTGTAATGTATGACCATAGTAACAATTTCTGTGGCTCAATTATTACTCAAACCAAAACCCCAAATCCCTAATGAGTTCAGAATATGTAGACAGGCATTATGAAAAGCATGAGTAAAGTGAAAAGAGAAAGATGAAGGACAAATGTGAGATCTATTGTTAACAAGATGGATGAATCCAGCATTATGTGTTTTACTGAGACATGGCTAAAAGAGTAGATCCTGGACTCCAGTGTGTCTCTACCTGGCTTTCAAACAATACAAGGAGACACACTGCAACAAATAAAATTTGCTTTTAGTTATTGCAACTTATTATTAGTTAGGTTACGTTAGGTCAACTGATTTTTCCCAGAATGTAGAAACAACTTAAAATATCAGGTGAATATCACTAATACAAAATCTGATAATGACTACCAACCACTCCAATGTGTGTTTGGCCAACTGGTACAATGTAACTCTAATATTCATCTCTCTCACTCTAAACCCTAAAACATACTCCTAACACTCTAGCCCCAATACTAACCCCTCTCTCATCTCCACTTTTACCAATAAACTGCACCCCCTCCACTAACATCACCTAGTGAATTTAATAGTTAAAAACAAAACAATAAAAGCCCTTTCTCTGTAAAACACTTATTAATGCCTAACTAAAATTGCAGCAAATGAGACCTCACCAACTTTTCTCCCAGTATGCACTGGGTCCCTAAGAAGGAAACTGGAACCATGAGCTAGGTTTCCAGACCAGCCCCATATCAGCCAAGCCAACAAGACAAATTTCGTTGATGGGATTATCTCCAACATGAAATGTAAATGTATTGAATGTACAGTATAATGCAAAAATGAACAAGATCTATTGTTCTAACAATAAATACATAACCCACAAATAATAAAAAACTATGCACAATACTAAACAAACATTGATGCTACAAAAATTCCACCCGTTTATCCCAATATAGTTACCAAATTATTTCAAGTCATTTCAGCTTAGTTTCTAGTGGAAATTACCTTATTTGTTAGCCTGAATCAAAGGTTAGTAGAGATTACTTGGATTCTGTTGTTGACAGAACTAAAATATTAGTTCCAGTTTCTCAATTGCTAAGACACATTTTTTGAAAGCCACTCTAATTTTCTCTGAACTTTAAATACAAAATTCAATTTTCAAGCTACATTTACAAAACCTCAGACTCTTGTTGCAAAACCAAACTTTCACCTCAAAATAGTGCAATCTGTGCTCGAAACTGAACTTTGTTGTCAAATTGTGCCCCGAGTCAATAAAAATTAAATACACAACTGAGCAGTCACTAAACATTACATAGAAAAATTGAAAACACAATACTTAGGACAGAAAGCTGGAGGAAAAGATGTTTATTGCTCACTGTAGCCTGTGGCAAAAAAAAAAAAAACTTGTGCATTTTACACTTTTACAAGGAAAACAGAAATCTTGTGCAATTACACATAGCACCTGTCAAAAACAAAAAAAATCATATGCGTTTGCCACTTGTAAACCCACAAACACATGTAAAGTACAAAAACATGCAAATTAGTGCATTACTCAACCACAGCATCATGTCTTCGTACTTGGTCAGGCCACAGGACTTCATCTACATCACAGGCCACAGCTTCCCCTGACTGTCCAACTTGCCCCTTGCCTCTCTACTTTTCTCATCTCTATTCCCTGGCCTTCCTGGCTCAGATGGTGTAACCCTTGTTGATGATGGGTTGATTTAAGCTCTTGGTTTTATTTCTTTTATGCTATTGTATTTGTCTGGTTGTTTTTATTGTGTAATTTAGTTTTGTACAGCACTTTGTTGGAGTTGTCGCCATTTAAATGTGATCTATAAATAAAGGTTGATGATGGTTTTGTCTGGCCAGACACCAGGGGGAAAAACCCCTGGCATGTCGTATCCAGGCTTGGGATGCCTCAACACCTATATCCCCACAGGCAAGTTCCATGGCTTCCAGAAGTGTATCCTGGTGTAAAGTTGGCGTTCATATACTTTCCACCACCAAGAGGGGAAGAATTCATCTATGGGGTTTAGGAAAGGGGAGTAAGGTGGAAGGCAAAGATTGATAAAACCTTGGTTCATATTGAACCACTCTCTTACCTGGAGGGCTCTGTGAAAACTCACATTGTCCCAAACACAGATGGGATGTTCTTCCTGCTGCCCTAACAGAGCGTCCCACATTTGATTAAGGAAAAAAAGGAGCTGGTGAGTGTTGTAGGGCCCCAGGTTGGCGTGATGGTGAACAACCCCATGATGACGATGGCAGCACATAATGTACCATTGCCACCACGCTGCCCTGGAACACCAACAATGGCCCGATGGCCAATCACATTACGGCCTCTCCTTCTCCTTTTGGTGAGATTAAACCCAGAGTCATCCAGGTAGATGTATTTATAAGGTTGGTCCACTGCATCCAGTTGAAAAACCCTCTATAGAAATAGTTCTGTAAGTGATGCAGGCCACTACAGCAAATCACTACTTAGATTAATCAACACTGAATGTGTCTGGAGATATACAGTACCTACCTGTACATACTGGAATCTTTGCTCTTTGACTCTGACTGAGTTCCGATCAAAGGGTACTCTGTTAAGTTCTTTTCATGCACAGTTTGTTGGGCTTGAGGACACGATCAACAGTAGAGAGGCTGACATTGTTGATACACTCAAAATTCACATGGTCTTCAATGATCTTCTGCTGAATTTCTTTCAGTTTAAGGGCATTATTCTCACGGACCATATCCACAATTAGGATCTCTTGGTGTGGGGAGAACAGACCTCTCCTCCCATCCCCATGTGACAGTCTTTCAGTTCTATAAGATGACAACAAGGAGTTACAAACACTATACATGAAATACTAGGCCTAAAAACAGTTAGACCAACCCTCCATTACAATCCTGGTACTATGATGTACTGAAACTTATGTACTTACAGTATATAGCGCTGATATGTCCTGCCCCTTCCGCTATGACCCCATTGGACCTCTACATTGGAAAACTGTCAATGCAAGTGAATGTGTGAAAATGATTTTCTTACATTCACTTACATTGACAGTTTTTCAATCTAGAGGTCTAGTGAGGGTTTATGGATGGGGGGGGGGAGACTTACAAGCTCTACAGTATGTCACAGTCATACAGTAACTGCTGTCAACATTTACATACTGTACTATAATGTCAAAAAGGTAAATACCTGTTCTGTTCTCTAAGTCTTCAGATTATGGTGGACACAGTGAATCTGCTGATGTTAGGTTGCACATACCATGGACAAGAACATAGTCAATCACAGTAGCTCTGATTTCATCAGATATTACGGTTCTTTGTCTTCGCCGACCACCTCGACCACCTCTCACATGAACTCTTCCTCTCAGATTCCGATCCATTGTAAGGTCTCACAAACCAGTGCTCTCTGAACTGGCTTATATATGTTCTCTCACATCATTAGTCAGAAGTGTTATCAGTTTTTAGCTGTTGTGTTCAAGTGGTGACACCTGTGCTTTAATTGTGTTTGACTTTTGTCACCTGTGTTCATCGTTATGCAGTACAGGTACATCACAATGAAAATGTGTTGATGTGTCTAAACAGGTGAAACATGCATATGATTTTGCCTAAAGACTGATTGATTCAATCAGTGGGTTTAGGCAACTGAGGATTTGGTTCAAACAATGGGGTTTAGTGTTTTAGCAATTGAGAAAAACTGTAATCTGACTGAAAAAAGATTTCCTGAACAATTAAATAAATTGCGAGAACTAGATTTTCTGAGTTAAATAAACTTAGTTGTGTGTTGACATTACTTAAAATAATTTGCTAGTGTTAATCAAAATTTTTAAGGCAGCAAGGTTACAAATTATTTTAAGTTGAGTCAACTTGGAATTTTTTACAGTGCACAAATTTGAAGAGGAGCAGTAAAAGAAAAGGAGGTGGGATAGCTGTCCTTTTTAACTAAAGATGGAGTCATCCTATATATGATGCTGTGAAATAACATCTCTGTAATCCAGATATTAAAGTCTTAGCTGTTGGTTTTCATCTGTATTATTTACTGAGGGAGTTGAACATGTTATTTTAATGGCTGTTTACATTCTACCATCAGCTAATGCGACTCTACATGTGACCTCATTGGTTTGACTGTTGCTAAACTACAGATACCCAAATGCATTTGTAGCAACATCTGGTGATTTTAAACATGCCACTCCCTCTTTTAAACTCCCAACATTTCAACAGTTTGTCAGCTGCTCCACCAGAGAAAACAAAACACTGGACTCGTTTTAAATATCAGGGATGCATACAGGTTCTTTGCATGACCTGCACTTTGCAAGTCAGATCTAAATCCAGTCTTTCTCTGCTCAGTGTATAAACTTGTTATCCAGATGCAACCTGTGATCTATAGAACTGTGAGGAGGTTCACAGAAAGCTGAAGAAACTCTTCAAGGATGTTTTGAGGCAGGACCAGTTATACACTGTGGCCAAACTCTCACTCTGTCTCAAATTACGTAAAAAGGAAAGTGGCTCTGGGAACAAAGGTGGCTCTTCTCCTCTCAGTCCTGCAGTAAATGGAGCGAAGGCGCCGCCCAGAGGGGAGCCACTGAAATGCAGGATGAAGAATGTGGGAGGAGTCATTTATGATTTTGGTTGCCTTTCTGACGGCCTGTTGGCTAAAAACCTCTGCTAAAGTTCTGACAGGCAGACCAATGATTTTTGAGCACACTAATGCAGTGTGCTGCAGTCTGTTTCTGTTCTGAAAACTCACAGAGTGGAACCAGCAGGTGATAGAGAAGGTCATAATGCTTTCCAGGAAGGCGTAGTAAAAGGTCCTCCTCAGGAGGTATAATCGTTGATGGCATCTCCTGAGAATCTCTTCAGGGTTGGCAGATAATTTCAGGAGGTTGTCAAAGATGGTTCCCAGGTATTTGTACTCCTCAACAACCTCCACCGAGTTCTGAAAATATGAGGCGTGCTTTCAGAAAACGTGTGTAAAAAACTGTAATATACCTTTTTATTACACCATCTGCTGCAGAACTTTTAAAAATTAGGGAAAGTTTTGTTTGTTTTCATCTTGTTATATCTGAATTCAGTCGTTTCTGTTCTGTGGTTGTTAAATTGATTGTTGTTTTGTAGGTGGTTGATGTTCGGGTGAACGGAGAAACAGTCCATAGACTGAATGCTACAACCAGTCAGGATGATGTCTTCACAGACGTCAGCGGCTGCAGATACTCTGGTTGGTGAATCTCTGATAAACATCAACTTTATGATTCAGTGAAACTTTAATATTTGAGTCTTTATTACAGACTTTACTTTATTTCTCAGGTGTTCTGTACAGACCTGGTGAACAGGTGAAATTCCCTGAAACTTGTGTAACTCACATCTGTTCTGAGACTGCAGTCCTTCAGTTCTTTACCTGTGGACCCCTGGAGCGTTGTCAAGGCAACAACATGTAAATATGTCCACTTTATACTAAGAATCCTGCTGCTGCTTCAATGGAGCTGCAGATGATTCCACATCATCAAGCCTTCCTCTAGCGCCACCATCAGGTCACCAGTCGGGCTTTTCATTCAGAGACTTGAACAGTAGAGCGCCCCCTGGTGACTGTGGCCCTCAGCAGCAGCTCATGATGTTTGTTTTTGTCTCCATCAGCTGCTTATTGGACACCATCTGCACGGTGACGGGCCCCGCGGTCATCGACGCCCACGGCCACATGAACTCTGTAGAGGATCGGTGTGCGTACTCTCTGCTGTCCATCCCATCAGTCCCAGACTTCCAGGTGCTGGCCAACTTCCAGGAGCGTCGTCGTAAAGACGTCAGCTTTCTGGACAGTGTGACACTGAAAGTGGACGTGCCGGGCGTTCAAATCCACCTGAAACAAGGCGGCAGAGTTCTGGTGAGCTCAGAGTGGAGTTTGATCCAGAATGTGTGGACTCTCATGTTTCCTCTCAGTGACATGAAGAAGCAGCTCTCTGAATGCTGCTGAACTCAGTGCTTGTTGCTGTTTGTGTGAGTTTGACATGTTTCACTCAGTCTTTCCTCCACTTTGTCTCTCTGTCCTGCAGCTGGACGACTCAGCACTGACCCTCAACAGCTCGGTTCAGATGGTTCACGGTGTGGAGCTCTCTAAGGACCAGACTGGAGTCACTGCCAAGCTGTCGCGCTCCAACTTCAACACTTCTGTCTTCTTTGACGGCTACACGGCTCAGATCCACCTGAAAGGTACAGATGAGTTTGTTGATGAGGAATGTAAACTCTGCTGTCCTTCAGTCAGCTGCTGTCATGTGACTCTCATTCTGTCCTGAACCTGTCCAGGACCAGCTGGATCATCTCTGCAGGGTCTGTGTAAAAACTCCAGCAGGTCTTTGAGTGAACTGAGACTCTCTGAGTCCAGCTCCAGCAGGTAAGACCTCCTGACTNATGATGATGATGGTGATTGTGTGATGATGATAATGGT
Organism: Pachypanchax playfairii; assembly: GCA_006937955.1. NCBI lineage: Eukaryota > Metazoa > Chordata > Actinopteri > Cyprinodontiformes > Aplocheilidae > Pachypanchax > Pachypanchax playfairii. The sequence goes on along the minus strand of SSNP01000153.1, from coordinate 1,057,290 downwards.
GATGGTGATGATGATGGTGATGATGATGGTGATGATGATGGTTATGATGATGGTGATGATGATGATGGTGATGATGGTTATGATGATGATGGTGATGATGATGATGATAATGGTGATGGTGATGATGATGATGATGGTGATGATGATGGTGATGATGATGGTGATGATGATGATGATGGTGATGATGGTGATGATGAGGGTGATGATGATGATGATGATGATGGTGATTGTGTGATGATGGTGATTGTGATGATGATGATGATGATGATGATGATGATGATGATGATGATGATGATGATGATGATGATGATGATGATGATGATGATGATGATGATGATGATGATGATGATGATGATAAGCTGAAACATGAAACTCCAGTTAAAAATGTTTCTGTGATTTTCAGTCTGTCAGTCTTCCAGCTCTCTGTCAGCTGATTGGTCTCCTCCAACATGCTCCGCCCCCTGCTCTACCTGTTTGCTGTCATTGCAGTGGAAGGTAAGAACCTACAGGAGAACAGCTGCTGTTTGATTCCTTCATCATGTCAACATGTGAAGATTTTCTCTGAGTTCAATCAGCTGACAGACTGAAGGTCATGTCTCTCCTGTGTCTCTGTGTCTCGTGTGTCTCTGTGTCTTCAGGTGCTCCAGCCATCCAGTTTGCTGTAAACTCAGAGTTGGACATCAGCTCATGTCCCATCACATATTTTGGACAGAAGTATGAACAAGTCTATGTGAGTAAGATGAAGCTGCAGAATGTCTTCATGTCTTTCCAGATGTTGTCTTTCTTCTTGTTTAGTCTCCATCTTTGGTAGAGACGATGTCAGCTGACTGTAAGTCAGTAAATGACAGGTGAGATTTACATCCACTTGTTTTTATCAGGTTTCCAGCTGACTTTCTATTTGAAATGTAAACAGATTAGAAAGATGGCAGCAGCAAAAAGCTTCTACTAATATATAAGATGAAGTTTTCAGCAAGTCCCTGAAGTCAGACAGGAAGTTTAAAGTCTGTCTCCAGATGTTGCTCCAGTCAGATGGAGTTTGGACAGACAGCAGATTGTCCACTGAAGACACTTCAACAGGTGACAGAAAGAACTGACATGTTTCTAAAAACATCATGATGTGAAGTGCAGTGATGTTTTCAGTTGATACACAGAAGTGGAAGCACATGAAACCTGTCTTCATCTTCATATTGATTATTGATCAGATCAGTCAGCTGTTATAGGAGATATATCAGTTTACTTATTGATTTCATCCAGATCTCTGATCAAACCAACAGAATCCAGTTGAGCTCATTGTGTCCAACAGGTAAGACGTTCTAAAGGTTCCATCTCATCATGACAGAACCTGGATGGAAGTTTGGATCAGAATGTTCTGGACAGATAAATCATTTCATTCTGTTTTCATTGTAGCAGACGAGTGACAGTAAACCTCCATCTTGACTCTGTACAGACTCAGATGGGATCAGCTTATGTGTTTTTGCTCTAATATTTCAAGATGTAAATGTTTGAACCTGATGGATCCTGATAGGTCAGAGGTCAGAGGTCATATTCCAGGACTGGTTTGATTCCCAGCTGCTGGATCATCTGCTTCATGTCTTTGTGTTTCCACTTGTTTTCTGTCTCTCTCTACAGCTGCAGTCTGAACAACATCTGGAGGAAATATCAAATATTTAATGGGATGTTTCAAACGGAGTGTAAATCTGCTTTGATTCAGATCACTGGAGTTTAGTTGAATGTCGTCATTTAGTCAATAAAACTTTACAGATAAACTTTAGTTTCAACTGATTCCTTGTTTCATTTCAGTCGACTGTTTGACTTTAAAACATGTTTTTAAACTCTATAAACTTTTAGTTCTGATGAATCTTTGTGTAAAACTTCTTTTATTTGTTTCTGATTTTTTCAGGTGAATTTCACGAGTGAAAACTTTGTCGTCTGTTTCAACGGATTTTACAACCCTGAAGCTAAAGGAGACTGTTTGTTGGGACCTACAGTACAGTCAGCAGTGTTCACCATTGGTCAAAATAATCTTGGACTACAACAAAAGATCCTGCAGAATGTGCCGACTATTAACTCCAGTATGGAATGTTACGTGTTCTTTAATGCACAATTTGTAAGTGTTGTTTATTATTTAATATTGAAAGAAGTTCTTGTAACACTGAAACAATGAACCTGAAGCAGCTGCAGAACTTTATAAACATCTGGAGTCTCTGATCTTTTCTTTAGATTGTTCATTTACTTATTTCAAATGAATATTTCTAATCCAACCTGCAGCAGTAAAAGATAAAAGCTGAGAGAGAAACTCTGGATTTGGATCTAAAGTTTTCTGCAGTGAGTTTAAAACCTGTTTGATGTTCAGAGACAGTGCAGGTGATTATTAACATCTGCAGTTTAAAGCACTAATAAAAACTGATTCTCATTATCTGAGTCATCTGAACCACTAACAACTGAAGTGAGAAGAACCCAGTTTAACAGATCCAGTAGAACCCTGACAGTCAGTGAGAGTCCAGCAGCACATCTGGATCTGTTTTATTAGACTCACCTGGATCAAATGTAGCTTTTCTTCTTTTTCATTACATTCATATTTAAAAGTCAAAATACAGTTTGATTTAAGAAAAATCAGCTGTTTGTTTCCACTTTTCCTTTTTCTCATGTAAACAACAGTAAATATATAAATACAATTATAAATACAATATTATATGTTTATAGAATGTTCTGGAATTTTAATTAAAAACATTTGAATTAAACAGAACTCACTGAATTCTAACTGAGAAACTGATTTACAGGTATATTATTGTGCAGTAAACTTTGGATCACAGGCAGCGGAGATGTTTTATTTTCCCTCTTTGGGTACGAGGGTGAGTATGTTAGTTTTTTTTAGTCCATCCATCCACTTTCGCTTTATTTGTGGCCGGGTCGCGGAGGCAGCATTCTGAGCAGAGATGCCACTGGGGGGACCCCAATGCACTTTTAATGCACTTTTGTGATACCATTCCTGTGTGATCTTGGCTGGCCTGAACGACGTGCGCCGAGTATACTGTGACCCTTGGCAGCCTGAAGAGTGAAGGTCAAGCTGTTCTCTGTATCTCCATGTAATTTCCCCCCGTGGGACAATAAAGTATATTCAATTCAATTCAATAAATGATAACTATGCTTATTGTTAGGTTTTTTCCTTATTCTATCAAAACCTTTTATTATTATAAATATAAGAAATACGATCACTCAAGAAGTTTGGTTCAAAACTCAGCCGAGGAGAGAATCAGCGCTCGCATCATCTCTGCGAGACAGCCCTGATAACTCTGCTGGTCCCTCTTCAGCTCAGTGTCTTTATTCACTTAGAAACAGCAATAACAGATAACATGAATCATCACTACAAATCAGTGGAGCCAGTAGTGGCTGGCGCCTCACAGTTACCTTGGATTAAGAAAAACAAAGTGTTCTGAGGGAGAATGTGTAAGTCTGAGAACAGTAGCAGGTCAGATAACAGGACCTGTGTAACTGCTGCACACAGGTCATGCAGGAGGAGGAGTTTTTCATTCTCTATCACTTATCTTTTTTTATTTTTGATTCTAAGAATGATATTTTTATTTCTTTTCATGTAACTTTGTCTCTGGAAATGTTAATTTTGAACTATTATTATTTATATTTATTTGTGTTTTCATCTTGAAATTGTTAAGTTGGAAGTAATTTTAGTTATTCTTTTTTAAAAGAAACATTTACTATTTTGCATGATATGAATACAATAACATTTATTTTATAATTAAAAATTAAAAAATCTTCTTTTCATTGTTAAGTAGTCTGTCTTTTTCATATAACTTTCATATAATCATTAACAAAAGTGTCTTTTATTTGATAACTCGATTACTTGATGGGGATATTTGATAGAAATATTTACTAAAATATTTGATAGCTGCAGCCCTATTGAAAACATATATTTAACTAGTTTTATTTTTTTTAGTTTTGAACATGATATTTAGTGAAAGCTTTGATGGTTTTTATCTCATTATATCTAAATTAAGTTGTTTCTGTTCTGTTGTTGTTAATCTTTTAGCTGGTTGATGTTCTGGTGAACGGTGAGACAGTCGATACACTAAATGTTACAAACATTCCGTCTAAAAGTCAGTTATTTGACTTCTCAGACATCAGCGGCTGCAGATACTCTGGTTGGTGAATCTCTGATAAACATCAACTTTATGATTCAGTGAAACTTTAATATTTGAGTCTTTATTACAGACTTTATTTTATTTCTCAGGTGTTCTGTACAGACCTGGTGAACAGGTGAACTTTCCTGAAACCTGTTTAAGTCTCACCTGTTCTCAGACTGCAGTCCTTCAGGTCTCTACCTGTGGACCCCTGGAGCGTTGTCAAGGCAACAACATGTAAATATGTCCACTTTATACTAAGAATCCTGCTGCTGCTTCAATGGAGCTGCAGATGATTCCACATCATCAAGCCTTCCTCTAGCGCCACCATCAGGTCACCAGTCGGGCTTTTCATTCAGAGACTTGAACAGTAGAGCGCCCCCTGGTGACTGTGGCCCTCAGCAGCAGCTCATGATGTTTGTTTTTGTCTCCATCAGCTGCTTATTGGACACCATCTGCACGGTGACGGGCCCCGCGGTCATCGACGCCCACGGCCACATGAACTCTGTAGAGGATAGGTGTGCGTACTCTCTGCTGTCCATCCCATCAGTCCCAGACTTCCAGGTGCTGGCCAACTTCCAGGAGCGTCGTCGTAAAGACGTCAGCTTTCTGGACAGTGTGACACTGAAAGTGGACGTGCCGGGCGTTCAAATCCACCTGAAACAAGGCGGCAGAGTTCTGGTGAGCTCAGAGTGGAGTTTGATCCAGAATGTGTGGACTCTCATGTTTCCTCTCAGTGACATGAAGAAGCAGCTCTCTGAATGCTGCTGAACTCAGTGCTTGTTGCTGTTTGTGTGAGTTTGACATGTTTCACTCAGTCTTTCCTCCACTTTGTCTCTCTGTCCTGCAGCTGGACGACTCAGCACTGACCCTCAACAGCTCGGTTCAGATGGTTCACGGTGTGGAGCTCTCTAAGGACCAGACTGGAGTCACTGCCAAGCTGTCGCGCTCCAACTTCAACACTTCTGTCTTCTTTGACGGCTACACGGCTCAGATCCACCTGAAAGGTACAGATGAGTTTGTTGATGAGGAATGTAAACTCTGCTGTCCTTCAGTCAGCTGCTGTCATGTGACTCTCATTCTGTCCTGAACCTGTCC
>SSNP01000153.1:1038811-1049366 GCA_006937955.1 Pachypanchax playfairii | reverse complement strand
TTAATGTCATGTGACATCACATGTTTAACGTCATGTGATATCACATGTTTAATGTCATGTGACATCACATGTTTAATGTCATGTGACATCACATGTTTAATGTCATGTGACATCACATGTTTAATATCATGTGACATCACATGTTTAATGTCATGTGGCATCAGATGTTTAATGTCATGTGGCACCACATGTTTAATGTCATGTGACATCACATGTTTAATGTCATGTGACATCACATGTTTAATGTTATGTGACATCCCATGCTTAATGTCATGTGACATCACATGTTTAATGTCATGTGACATCACATGTTTAATGTCATGTGACATCACACGTTTAATGTCATGTGGCATCACATGCTTAATGTCATGTGACATCACATTTTTAATGTCATGTGGCATCACATGCTTAATGTCATGTGACATCACATTTTTAATGTCATGTGACATCACATGCTTAATGTCATGTGACATCACATGTTTCATGTCATGTGACATCATGTTTAATGTCATGTGATATCACATGCTTAATGTAATGTGACATCACATGTTTAATGTCATGTGATATCAGCTGTGATGGAGATGGATCCATTTACTGATAGTTTATTATCTCCCATGTTTCCTCCTGTGGAGCAGCTGTAACCTCCTGAAGGATGCATCCTTCTCCTCCTGTGACATCGACCCAGAGCCCTACATAACCGCCTGCATTGACACTTTGTGCAAATATCCTGCGCTGGACGGCCTCATATGTCAGTTCCTGGAGGCCTACGCCAGAGCCTGCAGCCTGAGGAGCAACACCACACTGGAGGACTGGAGGTCCAAGGCAGAGTGCTGTGAGACCTTCTTCACTCCACCATGTGTTGGTTTATACAGTGTTCATGTTTTCAGAATAACATGTGAGTGTGTCCCTGTGCAGCCCCCCCTGAGGCCTTCTGTCAGGACAGGACCTGCAGCGATCATGAGTTCTGTGGAGAGAAGACTGCTGGTGGAAAGACTCGCTGCTTCTGTCGGCCAATTTCTGTCTCCAAGTACAGAGAGGACAACACTTTGGGTATGACAGCTGGGACAAAAACATGACAACAACATGCTATTAGCATGATAACAGCATAATAACATGCTAATAACATGTTAACAACCTGACAACAAGTTTATAACATGATAACATGTCCAAAAACAGAGAGAACAACAGTTTCGGTTCGACAGCTGGGAATACAACATGACAATAACATGAAAATAACATCTCTACAATTTATTAAGATGTTAATGCCAACAACATATTAATAACATGACAACAACATGTTAATATGTTAACAACATGAGAACGTGCAAATAACATGTCAACAACATGTCAACATCATAAAAACAACATGTTCGTGACATGATCCCAAAATGCTAATGACATGTTAACAACATGAAAATATGATAACATTTAAAAACATGTCAACAACATGTTAATAACATGATAACATGTAAACAACATGATAATAACATATTAGCAACATGACAACAACATGAAAACTGTGATAAAATCCTGGAAAAACATGTCAACAACATTCCTTAAAGGATGATAATAACATGATAACAAAATGTTTCTAAATGATAACTATATGACATCAAACATGTTATAAACATGAAAAAGTGTTAATAACATGACCACTTGTTAACACAAAAGTAAGAACATGTCAACAACATGTTAATAACATGATAGCATGACTTGTTGATTCAACAGCATGACAAAACATTTGTAACATGGTAACAACATTAGCATTATTGTTAGCATTGTTGTTAACATAATATATATAACAACATGTTACTAACATGACAACATGCTTACAACATATTAACAACATGTTACTAACATGACAACTTGCTTTCAACATATTAACAACATCTTAATAACATGACACCATGCTTACAACATGGTAACAACATACGTGTTAGCATTATGACAACTACTAACATGACAACAACATGTTACTAACATGACAACAACATGTTACTGACATGACAACAACATGTTACTGACATGACAACAACATCTTACTAACATGACAACAACATGTTACTGACATGACAACAACATCTTACTAACATGACAACAACATGTTACTGTCATGACAACTTGCTTTCAACATGGTAAGAACATCTTAATAACATGACACCATGCTTACAACATGGTAACAACATCTTAATAGCATGACAACATGCTTACATCATATTAACAACATCTTAATAACATGACAACATGTTTACAACATGGTAACAACATCTTAATAGCATGACAACATGCTTACATCATATTAACAACATCTTAATAGCATGACAACATGCTTACAACATATTAACAACATCTTAATAACATGACAACATGCTTACAACATGGTAACAACATCTTAATAACATGACACCATGCTTACAACATGGTAACAACATACGTGTTAGCATTATGACAACTACTAACATGACAACAACATGTTATTGACATGACAACATGTTACTGACATGACAACAACATGTTACTGACATGACAACAACATGTTACTGTCATGACAACAACATGTTACTGACATGACAACAACATGTTACTGTCATGACAACATGGACTGAATGAATGATTAAAGAAAATCTTGAAATGTTCTACATTTCCGTGACGTTCAGGTGAGCCGACGGTCTGCAGTCAGAACTCTGCTTCTCTCACTNTTTCCTCGGTGGAGAGAAGAGATCTGGCTGATGTTCAGGGGTGCATAAGTGGTCCGCAGGTCCGCACACACTGTCAAAATATAAAATGCGCACCAGATGAAACCCAGAGCGCCGAAGTTCCAGCTGATCAGCTGATTCTGTCTCTATCTGTGTCAGTTTGTGTCTGTCAGTTTGTGTCTGTCAGTTTGCCAGTGTAACGGTTTTTCAGTCAGTCAGATCAGTGCAGCTGATTGCAGGATTCTGCATCGTGTCAAAACTGAAAAAATTCACTGAATAAGACAAATAGATCATTGTGGCCCCAACAGCTGACTAATAAATTTCAACACCAAACTGTTAAATGTAGATTAAAGTGAACAATCAAACCTGTAAACAATCCAACCTGAACTCTGAAGGTTTTTTTACCAGTATTTTTATATTTTACTGGTTTCTCTTGATTTTTTCAACAATGAAATGATATTTATTGAAACAAATATAGAGCCAGGTAAAGTAAACAGACTGAATTTGAAGCTTGATTAAGACAGATACCGGTTGGAATAACAACGGCAGAGATAAAGCGGTGGCAGCTGGGCTTACGTCATATGGAAGCGCCAGCTTTATTGTTGTAATGACGCAAAAATTCCGCTAGGGGGCGACAGAAGTTACAGAAGTTACGCACTCCAGCTTTAATGTCATGTGATATCACATGTTTAATGTCATGTGACATCACGTTTAATGTCATGTGACATCACATGTTTAATGTCATGTGATATCACATGTTTAATGTCATGTGGCATCACATGCTTAATGTCATGTGACACCACATGTTATGGAGATGGATCCATTTACTGATGGTTTATTATCTCCCATGTTTCCTCCTGTGGAGCAGCTGTAAGCTCCTGAAGGATGCATCCTTCTCCTCCTGTGACATCGACCCAGAGCCCTACATAACCGCCTGCATTGACACTTTGTGCAAATATCCTGCGCTGGACGGCCTCAAGTGTCAGTTCCTGGAGGCCTACGCCAGAGCCTGCAGCCTGAGGAGCAACACCACACTGGAGGACTGGAGGTCCAAGGCAGAGTGCTGTGAGACCTGCTTCACTCCACCATGTGTTGGTTTATACAGTGTTCATGTTTTCAGAATAACATGTGAGTGTGTCCCTGTGCAGCCCCCCCTGAGGCCTTCTGTCAGGACAGGACCTGCAGCGATCATGAGTTCTGTGGAGAGAAGACTGCTGGTGGAAAGACTCGCTGCTTCTGTCGGCCAATTTCTGTCTCCAAGTACAGAGAGGACAACACTTTGGGTATGACAGCTGGGACAAAAACATGACAACAACATGCTATTAGCATGATAACAGCATAATAACATGTTAACACCCTAACAACAACATGTTATTTACATGTTAACAACCTGACAACAAGTTTATAACATGATAACATGTCCAAAAAACAGAGAGAACAACACTTTCGGTTCGACAGCTGGGAATACAACATGACAATAACATGAAAATAACATCTCTACAATTTATTAAGATGTTAATGCCAACAACATATTAATAACATGACAACAACATGTTAATATGTTAACAACATGAGAACGTGCAAATAACATGTCAACAACATGTCAACATCATAAAAACAACATGTTCGTGACATGATCCCTAAATGCTAATGACATGTTGACAACATGAAAATATGATAACATGTAAAAACATGTCAACAGCATGTTAATAACATGAAAACATGTAAACAACATGCTAATAACAGCAACATGACAACAACATGAAAACTGTGATAAAATCCTGGAAAAACATGTCAACAACATTCCTTAAAGGATGATAATAACATGATAACAAAATGTTTCTAAATGATAACTATATGACATCAAACATGTTATAAACATGACAAAGTGTTAATAACATGACCACATGTTAACAAAAAAGTAAGAACATTTCAACAACATGTTAATAACATGATAGCATGACTTGTTGATTCAACAGCATGACAAAACATTTGTAACATGGTAACAACATTAGCATTATTGTTAGCATTGTTGTTAACATAATATATATAACAACATGTTACTAACATGACAACTTGCTTTCAACATATTAACAACATCTTAATAGCATGACAACATGCTTACAACATATTAACATCATCTTAATAACATGACACCATGCTTACAACATGGTAACAACATACGTGTTAGCATTATGACAACTACTAACATGACAACAACATGTTACTAACATGACAGCAACATGTTACTGACATGACAACAACATGTTACTAACATGACAACAACATGTTACTAACATGACAACAACATGTTACTGACATGACAACATGTTACTGACATGACAACAACATGTTACTAACATGACAACAACATGTTACTGACATGACAACAACATGTTACTGTCATGACAACATGTTACTAACATGACAACAACATGTTACTAACATGACAACATGTTACTGACATGACAACAACATGTTACTGACATGACAACAACATGTTACTGACATGACAACAACATGTTACTGTCATGACAACATGTTACTAACATGACAACAACATGTTACTAACATGACAACATGTTACTGACATGACAACAACATGTTACTGACATGACAACAACATGTTACTAACATGACAACAACATGTTACTTTGTTGTCTACTGACATGACAACAACATGTTACTGACATGACAACAACATGTTACTAACATGACAACAACATGTTACTGACATGACAACAACATGTTACTGACATGACAACAACATGTTATTGACATGACAACAACATGTTACTTTGTTGTCTACTGACATGACAACAACATGTTACTGACATGACAACAACATGTTACTAACATGACAACAACATGTTACTGACATGACAACAACATGTTACTGACATGACAACAACATGTTATTGACATGACAACATGTTACTGTCATGACAACAACATGTTACTGACATGACAACAACATGTTACTGACATGACAACAACATGTTACTGTCATGACAACAACATGTTACTGTCATGGCAACATGGACTGAATGAATGATTAAAGAAAATCTTGAAATGTTCTTCATTTCCGTGACGTTCAGGTGAGCCGACGGTCTGCAGTCAGAACTCTGCTTCTCTCACTCTCTTCAATTGTCTCCTGGAGGACAAACGAATCGACTCCTCTGTCTTACACCTCAATGACCCCACCTGCAGAGGTCAGGTGGACCCGCGGACCCACATGGTGACTTTCAGCTTCACAGGTAGCAGCTGTGGGACGGAGGTCATGGTGAGTTCTTTATTCTCTACAAGCAGCCAGATCTTCTCCAGCTCTCAGCTGAACTTCTGTTTTCATGTTTTGGAATCTGTCTTTGGGTTCAGCTTCAACTCTGATTCTGTGGGTGAAGATTCATTCAATAAGATCTTTATGTTTAACTCTGCAGACCAACGACAACCAAATAACCTACAAGAATACCATCATGACCCAGAACTTCTCCTCTGACATCATCACTCGCCATGACCAGGTCTACATCAACTTCTCCTGCTTCCAACCTCTGCCCGACATCAAGACATTGACCTTCACAATTAAAGACAGGTGTGTGTGTGATCGCTGCTCTTTTTTACTTCAGTTAGTTAAATAAGGAATGATTGTTATTGTTGGTGTTTATACCGAATGTCCTCATAAAGACTAAAACCCAACACGACTGTGTGTCTCTGCAGCTCTGTGGTTCAGGTCATTGAATCTGGATCCTGGACATACAATCTAACCATGAAGGCCTACGCTGACGCCAGCCGCACACAAGCTGTGGAGTCCAGTACTCAAGTCCAGCTGGACCAGAAGATCTGGGTGGAACTGGAAACCAGTGGACTGGATGGAAACGTTGTTGCCGTGGTGACCGAGTCCTGCTGGGCAACCAACCAGGCATCAGGCAAAGATACTCTAAGATATGATCTGATCCAGAACGGGTGAGACCAGATCTTCATCCATCAACATGGTTTCTGATCACTCTTATCTGATCACTGATCAAAGTGTGTTTTCCTGTTTGTGAGCAGCTGTGCGAACTCTGCAGACCAGACAGTGAATGTGGTGGGAAACGGACAGGGAACCTCCAACTACTTCTCCTTCAACATGTTCCAGTTCTCTGGGAGTTCTGATGAGATCTACCTGCACTGCAAACTGCAGCTGTGTGTCAAACAGGGGAACAGCTGCATCCCGGTACGCCTCACTGACAAACACACCACATGAAAGACATGAAAGGATCAGTGTTGGTCCTCCAAGGTGTGGACTTCATCTCTGTCTGTCTTTAACTTCTAGACGTGTGGTGGAGCTCGGAGACGCAGGTCTGTCAGGCCCAGATATGAAGCTGCTGCCTTCATCAGCATGGCCTGGACCACTTAGGTAAGTGTAGATTCTAATGATTGGGATACATGTGTGTGTTTGTATGTGCTGTTACATGTGGAGGCAGAAAAGAGTCACATTAAAGCTGAACAACTATTCAGAAAGATCTGATGAGTTTGTATCTCCATCAGTCTCCATGTGATGAACTTTGTAACTGCTGAGGTAGGAAACTGTCCTGGTTGTCTCTCTGTAGCCTGACAGTCAAGACTCAGGGCTGAGTGACATCCTCACAGGCTGATGATGAACAGAGAAGATGAAGATGTTGGATTGAACACAAAGGACAGGACTCACAGTCAGAGTTTGTTCCTGTTGTCTTCTCAGGTGGTTTCCACGGTGACTGGGACTGATTGACAGGCTGCTGACCTCCATGATGATCCCTGACTGGTTCTGATCCAGATGTGTGACAGCTGGAAGTGGAGCAAACTGATGATCCTCCAGCTGATGTTGTATGTGTTTTTATTAGAACATGGTGAAGGGAAGTGTGTGGGCTACATGTGATGATGAAACTCATGTCCAGATTGTCTGTATCACTACATCTCCCATCATGCCTGAAGGCCTGCAGGCTGTTGGATCTGAGTGGCTGGTTCCAACCGGTTTGCCTTGTTCCCTCCTTCATACAAAGAAACATCTGCTGACAGGTTCCTGACGTCTTCAGCCAAAGATGCTTTTTACTTCTCAGCTTGTTGGAACTGAAAGTGTTTAGAAGTCAAAATGTCTCATATTTGACAGAATTGATCAAAGATTAGAGGAGAGCAGAAATAAGGCTGCAGTCATTCACAGATAGAGTCTGAGGACATGAAGAGTTTAAAGGTAATAAATGTTTCCATCAGTTATTTAATCAGGGTGAAGGAACATGATCTCTGTTAATATAGAGTTATGTGTGATGTCATCTAGGGTCTGTTTGGGGTTTTCTGACTCTTCTAAGAGATGAAAGTAGATATATTAATAATTTCATCCAGACAAATTATTCCCCCAAAATAGAAATAATTCATAATTTGAAATAAACTCTTAATAATTGATGTTTTTGAGTCATAAAAGACAAAGATTAAAATATTTAATGAACTCTTGTGGCTGAAATAATGTTACAGTTTATTAATGACATTAAACCATTTGTCCCAAAAATATTATCACCATATTTAAACATGAAAAAAACGTATTCATGTTTCATATTAAATGATAATTCATTTTGAAGTGATTTATTCAGTATATTGACACAACAGACTGATTTAAATCAGGTAACAACCCTAACCCTAACTCTCTTTAGAACCTGCAGAGTTTTTAACTGAGTCTTAAATAAATACAATTTATTTTATTTGTGTTTGATGGGTTTTATGTTTCTCCTCTTAAAATCTGGTAAAAGATCTTCTAAACATCAACATTTATATTTATCAGCTCTTTGTTTTTCTAATTGATGAGATGTTACTGTGGGAAATAAAGATTGAAAATTATAAACATGTAACAGATCTGGGTTCTCTGATTATCTACAGGGAGAAAGAGGATGTTGTATCACATGATCTGTTTCAGAATAAAATTATATTTTAAAATCAGCTGTTGCTGTTTTTCTTTTGATTTGCTACTTTATTCATATTTATCTTTCTTAAAATATCTAAATAATTTTAAATATCTGAAATCTTCTGGAGCAACCAAAGTTATTTATAAATAAGCTTTTGTTGATTTTAGTTACACATTTCTTTCAATAGTCATATCACTTTAGTATGCACATCTATCTNACCAGGCATCAGGCAAAGATACTCTAAGATATGATCTGATCCAGAACGGGTGAGACCAGATCTTCATCCATCAACATGGTTTCTGATCACTCTTATCTGATCACTGATCAAAGTGTGTTTTCCTGTTTGTGAGCAGCTGTGCGAACTCTGCAGACCAGACAGTGAATGTGGTGGGAAACGGACAGGGAACCTCCAACTACTTCTCCTTCAACATGTTCCAGTTCTCTGGGAGTTCTGATGAGATCTACCTGCACTGCAAACTGCAGCTGTGTGTCAAACAGGGGAACAGCTGCATCCCGGTACGCCTCACTGACAAACACACCACATGAAAGACATGAAAGGATCAGTGTTGGTCCTCCAAGGTGTGGACTTCATCTCTGTCTGTCTTTAACTTCTAGACGTGTGGTGGAGCTCGGAGACGCAGGTCTGTCAGGCCCAGATATGAAGCTGCTGCCTTCATCAGCATGGCCTGGACCACTTAGGTAAGTGTAGATTCTAATGATTGGGATACATGTGTGTGTTTGTATGTGCTGTTACATGTGGAGGCAGAAAAGAGTCACATTAAAGCTGAACAACTATTCAGAAAGATCTGATGAGTTTGTATCTCCATCAGTCTCCATGTGATGAACTTTGTAACTGCTGAGGTAGGAAACTGTCCTGGTTGTCTCTCTGTAGCCTGACAGTCAAGACTCAGGGCTGAGTGACATCCTCACAGGCTGATGATGAACAGAGAAGATGAAGATGTTGGATTGAACACAAAGGACAGGACTCACAGTCAGAGTTTGTTCCTGTTGTCTTCTCAGGTGGTTTCCACGGTGACTGGGACTGATTGACAGGCTGCTGACCTCCATGATGATCCCTGACTGGTTCTGATCCAGATGTGTGACAGCTGGAAGTGGAGCAAACTGATGATCCTCCAGCTGATGTTGTATGTGTTTTTATTAGAACATGGTGAAGGGAAGTGTGTGGGCTACATGTGATGATGAAACTCATGTCCAGATTGGGTTCTCTGATCCTCTACAGGGTGAAATATGAAAATTATGATTGTATCAATTGATGTTTTAGAATAAAATGATATTTTAAAATCAATTATTACTGTATATTTTGCTTTGCTTCCTACTTTATGTTTGTCTATGTTGTTAAGCTTGAATGGTTTAAATATCTGAAATCTACTGGAGCAAATAAATTCATTTTTAAACAAGCTTTTGTTGTTATTAATTCCCAATTTTTTTCTATAATTCCTCCCAATCTGGTACCTGAAATTAACAACCTATCCACCTCACTTTGCTCATAATTATTAGACTGTTTCACCCACATTCACCCACAAATACATGTGGACATAAATAAAATACATACAAAAACGATTAAACCCATAACCTGGTACTGATTTCCCTATTTTGGTTTTGTGTTTTTTCTCTTGTTTTTTTCTTAAAAAGGCTTTTCCATTAAAAACCGTTTTTCTGAGGTTTCTGTTGAATATTTTAGCTCCACAGGTGTTCTTACCTTCATAGTGGGTGAAAACAGGTCAACAACTTCTCTTTCAGTTTTAATCTCTCAAACTACGCAGGTGGTGATAAAACCCGAGTTCTCCCGAGTTCTAACGGCCTGTATCTGTTTCATCACAACTCCTTTGTTCGTTAGTATTCATCAGCTCCTGCAGTTGAAACCATGCCTAGCATGCTGCTGGCTAAAAGCTGTTAGCATAACGCCTAGCATGCTGCTGGCTAAAAGCTGTT
>SSNP01000153.1:1028811-1033811 GCA_006937955.1 Pachypanchax playfairii | reverse complement strand
GAGAACATACAAGCAAGAAATCAAAGAGAAGGAAACAATATAAGGAGGCGGACTGTTTGGAGTTCAGTTTAATTCTGACGCTGAAACATCAAGTGTATCAAATTTTTTTTTTTTTTTTTNAGCCAACATAATAACAGAAGACCAAGACCATAAATCAGAGGATCAACACATACAGAATGCATTAAAAACCTGCGGATACCCAAACTGGGCACCGAAAAAAGGAAAACAAGAAGCATACAAGGAAATAAATAACAAACCACCCAAGAGGACCAAAGGGACAGAGAAACCGGAACCAAAACCCATCATAACCCTCCCTTACATCAAAGGAACAACAGAGAAAATAATAACAGAGACGAACAGATAAAACATCAACACACCAACGAAACCATATATGACAATAAAACAAAAACTGGTGCATCCAAAGGACAAAATACCATCAGATAAAAAGTGTGACATTATTTATGAAATTCCATGCAAACTCTGCAATAAAACACACAACAGAGAAACTGGACGTCAACTTAACACATGAAAAACAAAACGTGTGAGAATGTGAGAAAAAAACAAACGAAGACATACAAGAGCAACAAAACAAGAAGGCAGAACCCATCCTGGTTCTGGTTAAATGAAGTAAGTTTATTCTCATATTAATGTGTTTTATATTTCAGATTTTTCTCTGTATGAATGTGAAACTCAGATTAAAGGAGCTCGTAACAAAGAAGGAACAATAAAACACAGTCAGGAATGAACTCACCACATTCCACAGTAATTAAACACCTTTTAGATGAAAGAAAAAAGAAAATTACAGCAGAGTACAGCATAAACTCTTCATGAGTTCAGGGAACCAGAAATAGAGCCGGGTTTCCTGTTCGGCAACATTTCACACCAGAATTTTACTGTTTAAACGTCAGTACCATCTTTAACAGAACAAAATGATCATGTATTCATTCTGAAATGGATCTGGGACCTACAGCTCACTTCCTGTTGGTAGATCATGATGTATCTGATATTCCTTCAGATTCTGGTTGTATTCTTGTTTTAAAACCTGCATCATGGCTGTAGAAAGTTCAATTAAAGCTCATCAGACTGGAGAAGAGACACATGACGACACCAGCTGACAGAAGATTCAACATGACAGCAGCTTTAATATTCTGATTCATTTCATTCATAGAAATATCATCTAGTAAAATCTGAAACTTCTAGTTTTATTTACCTTTACTTTGTAGTTTCTAGCTTTAAACCTGTCTGGGGGGGGGGTCTCTACCTGTCTACTGCTACTACTACTACTACTACTACTACTACTGCTACTACTACTACTACTACTACTACTACTACTACTACTGTCATTTAGCAGACGCTTTTATCCAAAGCGACTTACATTGAGAGAACATACAAGCAAGAAATCAAAGAGAAGGAAACAATATAAGGAGGCGGACTGTTTGGAGTCCAGTTTAATTCCGACGCTGATACATCATGTTTATCAATTTTTTTTTTTTTTTTAATTAATACTTTTATATTAATGTATTCAACCTAAATGAACATTCAGAGCTGAGTCGTGAACATACTGCATTCTACTGTAAAAGCAATTAAACAATAAGGAAACAGCAGAAACATCTGGAGGCGGATGAGTGGAACATAATGCTGAACTTCTCGCTCAGCAACATTTCACACCTGATTTTTCTCTTTGAACTTCAGCGGGATCTATAAATTACAAATTTCTGACAGGTTTGCATGATCATCCTGGAATGTTGACGCAGTTTTTTCTTATTGTGAGACGTGAGACCTGCTGAACTGATCAGACTTGACAGATGAAAGAAAGTTTAATTAAAACTCATTACACTGAAAAAACAAGAGAGGAGTTCAAACAAAGTGACATCATGAAGGATTCCAAAACAAAACTGAGACAGAATTCAACATGACAGCAGATTCTATATTCATCCTGATTAATAATTATTAATATGAACATCATCCCAAAGTGACGACCTCCGATTTATCATTTCTATTTATTAACCACTAACCATGAGACCAAAGGCTCTAAGTGAAAAACAGGGGACCTAAAATGGAGACTTGGGAGAAACTTTTACTGTTTTTCAGGTCTGATTCAAAGCAGGACAAAGTTGTGTCTTTAATACCAACAACCTGCTCCAGTTGTGATGACAGGATATAGTGATGTTCTCTATCAGACGCTCCAGACAGGTAGAACAGCAACAATAGGTCATGAATCAACAGGTACAAAGTTCATTAAGACTCTTAAAAGGACAGTTTTCAGTCCTGTGGCCTGATTTTAAACCCGACTGGAATTTTACATTGAAATGATTCTTCTGTTTAAAACCTCTAAAGTTGTTTTAACAGATGACACAACCTGTACTGCTACTGAGTGTTTTACATTATAAAACCTTCTGATAATTTTCACATCACAAGCTCCTCTCACCCCCCCCCCCTCCCCCCCTCCCCCCCATCCAACAGCTAAAACATTCTCACATTGTCACAAAAGCTGACAAAATAAGAAACACTCATGCTAACTAAGATAAAAACACACAGACCAGAAATCACAGGTCATTCCTGTAGAAGTAAACAATGAAACAGAAAACCAAAACCCATGAACATGAAATCCATTTGCTTTTTCATTAAATTCTCTTTCTTTCCTGAAAATGAAAATAAAGATGAGTGAAGTCGGGTCATTTGACTTTTATTATGTAGGGAATAGGCATGTTCTAAAAATGGAGGTAAAATAACGTTCATAGTTATTTTTGTTTCACATTCTGGGAACAACATGACAGAGATACTGATGGAGTGAAGACGGGGGCCCAACAACATGGTTTATATAAAGGATTTCATACTGCATGACTGCAGAAAGGTGAGACCTTGTGAGAATAAAACTTAACCAGGATGCTCTTCTGTCCGGTTTATCTTTTACTTCTGATTACTGATGTTCAAGCTGCTGTAGCATTTGGTATTTGGTGCCTAAAATAAACAACACACCATATAATAAGGTGAATAATATGGAAATTACTAAAGTAAACTTTCTGGGCCATTTAAGGTGGTATTTCTTAGTTTTTAGTATAGCCTTTGTATTCTGTTTTTAAGGTGATGTCCTCACTTTTTCAAGGAAGTTCCAACATGTTGTACTTGGCCAGGATTCGTTGAGTTCGCGTGTGCACACGTGTCAGAGCTTTGATGATGATGCGTAGGATTGGCGTGGCCTCATCTTGTGTCTGCACGCACACCAGCTGCAGGAAGTACTCTCTGTCAGGAAGGGCAATAAACAGGAGCTCTGCAGCCTGACGGAGCACCCAGGGGTGGTGGGGGGCCAGTGCCACCTTGTAGGCGTCCCTGAAATATAAAACACTTGTTGTGTTCAGTCTTTTCTACTGTATGAGACTCCATAATAGAAACAAGCATCAGGTGATCATCACTCAACATGAGGAATGAGGTGAACACCACACACCTGATCACTGTGTCTTTATTCATCTGACAGAAACTGAACCACAATCAAACCAGTGAGTGAAAAACTGATGATTCTCCTTCAGCAGCAGTAGCCATCTTCTGCAGGACTTTGACCCAACATTGCTTTAAACCTGCTAAAACTTCTACTTTTCTAGAGGAGCTCCCACTCGTTAATCAATTCATCTGATTAGTTCATTAGATAGAACTGAACTGTTTAAGATCTGATCAGGACCAGATGTTTGCTTTAAAATCTTAATGTCTTATTTTACGATTACTGTGTCTTCACTTGGACCTTATTAGATTCTGTGTTGATGTTACCTGCTCAACTCTCCAGGGGTTTTGTAACGTCCACCAGAATCTGGTCCTTCAGACAAACCTTCTAACATCAGCTTCAACCACAGGAAGGATCGATGCAGCCGCAGCAGTGTTCTGCAGCCTGAATCTGTTCGATGGGAGAAGTTCACCTCACCCGCTTTTAGCTCCGCCTCCACCATTGAGCGAACAGATCGATACACCTGAAATGAAATATAGTCAGGCTTTAAATTATTTGAAAATTTTCCTGCCAGTTTTAGTGACAAGCAGTTAGTCTCACCCCATGTTTTAATCCAAATGCTGCTGGAGTTTGTAGATTGGAGGAGTCAGCTTGTTTCCCATGAGCCTTTACACCATGTTTGAGTGACAGCTCTCGGATCACAGAGATCTTTTCTCTCACCTTCTGAGAAAAGAAACTGACCATCGTCCCAAGAGACTCCATGAAGCTGAGAAAGAAATGATTAAATTAAATTTGCATTTGACCTCGATGTTTTAACTTGCTTAGCTGCAAGTTTGGACTTGAATGAGACCGTGACTTCCAAACTCTTTTTACACTGTTTAAATTATTTACAGATAAATTCTTTTGGTTCTTTATCATCCACCACAATAAGACATTGCAGCTTGACATTCTGAAATTTGTTATTTTGAATGTCAGAAATGATGAACAAGTCCTGGTCGCAAAGGTTCTTATGACTGATGAGTTCCTAAGAATCTCCCATTTCCTATAAAGTCTGGAGTCCATTTGCTGAAGAGAGCAGAATGTTTCCAACAGCAGCTTAAAGAAGTTGGTATGGCTCTCTCTCTAAGTGTTATTAATTAATCAATCAATCGATCGATCGATTGATTCATTCATTCATTCATTCATTCATTCATTCATTCATTCATTAAAAAAAAAACATGTTCCTCAGACATGTGCCTTCAAACCTTCAGTCTACTACTGGCCATTTTACCACAAATGTTGTAAATGGAGGAACTCATGTGTGTATAAACCTTTAGGTGTTATAAACCTGTAGGTGTTATAAACCTGTAGGTGTTATAAACCTTTAGGTGTTATAAACCTGTAGGTGTTATAAACCTTTAGGTGTTATAAACCTGTAGGTGTTATAAACCTTTAGGTGTTATAAACCTGTAGGTGTTATAAACCTGTAGGTGTTATAAACCTTTAGGTGGTATTAACCTGTAGGTGTTATAAACCTTTAGGTGTTATAAACCTGTAGGTGTTATAAACCTTTAGGTGGTATAAA
>SSNP01000153.1:923150-987992 GCA_006937955.1 Pachypanchax playfairii | reverse complement strand
GTGATGAAGATGAGAGGAGTTATTAGTACAGTGATGAAGATGAGAGGAGTTATTAGTACAGTGATGAAGATGAGAGGAGTTATTAGTACAGTGATGAAGATGAGAGGAGTTATTAGCACTGTGATGAAGATGAGAGGAGGTATTAGCACTGTGATGAAGATGAGAGGAGTTATTAGTACTGTGATGAAGATGAGAGGAGGTATTAGCACTGTGATGAAGATGAGAGGAGGTATTAGCACTGTGATGAAGATGAGAGGAGTTATTAGTACAGTGATGAAGATGAGAGGAGGTATTAGCACTGTGATGAAGATGAGAGGAGTTATTAGTACAGTGATGAAGATGAGAGGAGTTATTAGCACTGTGATGAAGATGAGAGGAGTTATTAGCACTGTGATGAAGATGAGAGGAGTTATTAGTACAGTGATGAAGATGAGAGGAGTTATTAGTACAGTGATGAAGATGAGAGGAGTTATTAGTACTGTGATGAAGATGAGAGGAGGTATTAGTACAGTGATGAAGATGAGAGGAGGTATTAGCACTGTGATGAAGATGAGAGGAGTTATTAGCACTGTGATGAAGATGAGAGGAGTTATTAGTACTGTGATGAAGATGAGAGGAGTTATTAGTACTGTGATGAAGATGAGAGGAGTTATTAGCACTGTGATGAAGATGAGAGGAGTTATTAGCACAGTGATGAAGATGAGAGGAGTTTTTAGTACAGTGATTAAGATGAGAGGAGATATTAGTACTGTGATGAAGATGAGAGGAGTTATTAGTACAGTGATGAAGATGAGAGGAGTTATTAGTACAGTGATGAAGATGAGAGGAGTTATTAGCACTGTGATGAAGATGAGAGGAGTTATTAGCACTGTGATGAAGATGAGAGGAGTTATTAGTACTGTGATGAAGATGAGAGGAGTTATTAGTACTGTGATGAAGATGAGAGGAGTTATTAGTACTGTGATGAAGATGAGAGGAGTTATTAGTACAGTGATGAAGATGAGAGGAGTTATTAGCACTGTGATGAAGATGAGAGGAGTTATTAGCACTGTGATGAAGATGAGAGGAGGTATTAGCACTGTGATGAAGATGAGAGGAGGTATTAGCACTGTGATGAAGATGAGATGAGTTATTAGTACAGTGATGAAGATGAGAGGAGTAGTAGTACAGTGATGAAGATGAGAGGAGTTATTAGCACTGTGATGAAGATGAGAGGAGTTATTAGTACTGTGATGAAGATGAGAGGAGGTATTAGTACAGTGATGAATATGAGAGGAGTTATTAGTACAGTGATGAAGATGAGAGGAGTTATTAGTACAGTGATGAAGATGAGAGGAGTTATTAGCACTGTGATGAAGATGAGAGGAGGTAGTAGCACTGTGATGAAGATGAGAGGAGGTATTAGCACTGTGATGAAGATGAGAGGAGTGATTAGTACAGTGATGAAGATGAGAGGGGTTATTAGTACTGTGATGAAGATGAGAGGAGTTATTAGCACTGTGATGAAGATGAGAGGAGTTATTAGCAGTGTGATGAAGATGAGAGGAGTTATTAGTACTGTGATGAAGATGAGAGGAGTTATTAGTACTGTGATGAAGATGAGAGGAGTTATTAGCACTGTGATGAAGATGAGAGGAGTTATTAGTACAGTGATGAAGATGAGAGGAGTTAATAGCACTGTGATGAAGATGAGAGGAGTTATTAGCACTGTGATGAAGATGAGAGGAGTTATTAGTACAGTGATGAAGATGAGAGGAGTTATTAGTACAGCGATGAAGATGAGAGGAGTTATTAGTACTGTGATGAAGATGAGAGGAGTTATTAGTACTGCGATGAAGATGAGAGGAGTTATTAGCACTGTGATGAAGATGAGAGGAGTTATTAGTACAGTGATGAAGATGAGAGGAGTTATTAGGACTGTGATGAAGATGAGAGGAGTTATTAGCACTGTGATGAAGATGAGAGGAGTTATTAGTACTGTGATGAAGATGAGAGGAGTTATTAGCACTGTGATGAAGATGAGAGGGGTTATTAGTACAGTGATGAAGATGAGAGGAGTTATTAGTACTGTGGTGAAGATGAGAGGAGTTATTAGTACTGTGATGAAGATGAGAGGAGTTATTAGCACTGTGATGAAGATGAGAGGAGTTATTAGCACTGTGATGAAGATGAGAGGAGTTATTAGCAGTGTGATGAAGATGAGAGGAGTTATTAGCACTGTGATGAAGATGAGAGGAGTTATTAGCAGTGTGATGAAGATGAGAGGAGTTATTAGTACTGTGATGAAGATGAGAGGAGTTATTAGTACAGTGAGGAAGATGAGAGGAGTTATTAGCACTGTGAGGAAGATGAGAGGAGGTATTAGCACAGTGATGAAGATGAGAGGAGTTATTAGTACAGTGATGAAGATGAGAGGAGTTATTAGTACAGTGATGAAGATGAGAGGAGTTATTAGTACCGTGATGAAGATGAGAGGAGTTATTAGTACAGTGATGAAGATGAGAGGAGTTATTAGCACTGTGATGAAGATGAGAGGAGTTATTAGCACTGTGATGAAGATGAGAGGAGTTATTAGTACAGTGATGAAGATGAGAGGAGTTATTAGTACAGTGATGAAGATGAGAGGAGATATTAGTACAGTGATGAAGATGAGAGGAGTTATTAGCACTGTGATGAAGATGAGAGGAGTTATTAGCACTGTGATGAAGATGAGAGGAGTTATTAGCACTGTGATGAAGATGAGAGGAGTTATTAGTACAGTGATGAAGATGAGAGGAGTTATTAGTACAGTGATGAAGATGAGAGGAGTTATTAGTACAGTGATGAAGATGAGAGGAGTTATTAGCACCGTGATGAAGATGAGAGGAGGTATTAGCACTGTGATGAAGATGAGAGGAGATATTAGCACAGTGATGAAGATGAGAGGAGTTATTAGTACAGTGATGAAGATGAGAGGAGTTATTAGTACTGTGATGAAGATGAGAGGAGTTATTAGTACAGTGATGAAGATGAGAGGAGTTATTAGTACAGTGATGAAGATGAGAGGAGTTATTAGTACAGTGATGAAGATGAGAGGAGTTATTAGTACCGTGATGAAGATGAGAGGAGTTATTAGTACAGTGATGAAGATGAGAGGAGTTATTAGTACAGTGATGAAGATGAGAGGAGTTATTAGTACAGTGATGAAGATGAGAGGAGATATTAGTACTGTGATGAAGATGAGAGGAGTTATTAGCACTGTGATGAAGATGAGAGGAGTTATTAGCACTGTGATGAAGATGAGAGGAGTTATTAGCACTGTGATGAAGATGAGAGGAGTTATTAGCACAGTGATGAAGATGAGAGGAGTTATTAGTACTGTGATGAAGATGAGAGGAGTTATTAGTACAGTGATGAAGATGAGAGGAGTTATTAGCACAGTGATGAAGATGAGAGGAGTTTTTAGTACAGTGATTAAGATGAGAGGAGATATTAGTACAGTGATGAAGATGAGAGGAGTTATTAGCACTGTGATGAAGATGAGAGGAGTTATTAGCACTGTGATGAAGATGAGAGGAGTTATTAGTACAGTGATGAAGATGAGAGGAGTTATTAGTACAGTGATGAAGATGAGAGGAGTTATTAGTACAGTGATGAAGATGAGAGGAGTTATTAGCACTGTGATGAAGATGAGAGGAGTTATTAGCACTGTGATGAAGATGAGAGGAGGTATTAGCACTGTGATGAAGATGAGAGGAGTTATTAGTACAGTGATGAAGATGAGAGGAGTTATTAGCACTGTGATGAAGATGAGAGGAGTTATTAGCACTGTGATGAAGATGAGAGGAGTTATTAGCACTGTGATGAAGATGAGAGGAGTTATTAGTACAGTGATGAAGATGAGAGGAGATATTAGTACAGTGATGAAGATGAGAGGAGTTATTAGTACAGTGATTAAGATGAGAGGAGTTATTAGCACTGTGATGAAGATGAGAGGAGTTATTAGCACTGTGATGAAGATGAGAGGAGTTATTAGTACAGTGATGAAGATGAGAGGAGTTATTAGTACAGTGATGAAGATGAGAGGAGTTATTAGTACAGTGATGAAGATGAGAGGAGTTATTAGCACTGTGATGAAGATGAGAGGAGGTATTAGCACTGTGATGAAGATGAGAGGAGGTATTAGCACTGTGATGAAGATGAGAGGAGTTATTAGTACAGTGATGAAGATGAGAGGAGTTATTAGTACAGTGATGAAGATGAGAGGAGTTATTAGCACTGTGATGAAGATGAGAGGAGTTATTAGCACTGTGATGAAGATGAGAGGAGTTATTAGCACAGTGATGAAGATGAGAGGAGTTTTTAGTACAGTGATTAAGATGAGAGGAGATATTAGTACAGTGATGAAGATGAGAGGAGTTATTAGTACAGTGATGAAGATGAGAGGAGTTATTAGTACTGTGATGAAGATGAGAGGAGTTATTAGCACTGTGATGAAGATGAGAGGAGTTATTAGTACAGTGATGAAGATGAGAGGAGTTATTAGCACTGTGATGAAGATGAGAGGAGGTATTAGCACTGTGATGAAGATGAGAGGAGTTATTAGCACAGTGATGAAGATGAGAGGAGTTTTTAGTACAGTGATTAAGATGAGAGAAGATATTAGTACAGTGATGAAGATGAGAGGAGTTATTAGCACAGTGATGAAGATGAGAGGAGTTATTAGTACAGTGATGAAGATGAGAGGAGTTATTAGCACAGTGATGAAGATGAGAGGAGTTTTTAGTACAGTGATGAAGATGAGAGGAGATATTAGTACAGTGATGAAGATGAGAGGAGTTATTAGTACAGTGATGAAGATGAGAGGAGTTATTAGCACTGTGATGAAGATGAGAGGAGTTATTAGCACTGTGATGAAGATGAGAGGAGTTATTAGCACTGTGATGAAGATGAGAGGAGGTATTAGCACTGTGATGAAGATGAGAGGAGTTATTAGTACAGTGATGAAGATGAGAGGAGTTATTAGCACTGTAATGAAGATGAGAGGAGTTATTAGTACCGTGATGAAGATGAGAGGAGTTATTAGTACAGTGATGAAGATGAGAGGAGTTATTAGTACAGTGATGAAGATGAGAGGAGTTATTAGTACAGTGATGAAGATGAGAGGAGTTATTAGCACTGTGATGAAGATGAGAGGAGTTATTAGCACTGTGATGAAGATGAGAGGAGTTATTAGCACAGTGATGAAGATGAGAGGAGTTATTAGTACAGTGATGAAGATGAGAGGAGTTATTAGCACTGTGATGAAGATGAGAGGAGTTATTAGCACTGTGATGAAGATGAGAGGAGTTATTAGCACAGTGATGAAGATGAGAGGAGTTATTAGTACAGTGATGAAGATGAGAGGAGTTATTAGTACAGTGATGAAGATGAGAGGAGTTATTAGTACAGTGATGAAGATGAGAGGAGTTATTAGCACTGTGATGAAGATGAGAGGAGTTATTAGCACTGTGATGAAGATGAGAGGAGTTATTAGCACTGTGATGAAGATGAGAGGAGTTATTAGTACAGTGATGAAGATGAGAGGAGTTATTAGTACAGTGATGAAGATGAGAGGAGTTATTAGTACAGTGATGAAGATGAGAGGAGTTATTAGTACAGTGATGAAGATGAGAGGAGTTATTAGTACTGTGATGAAGATGAGAGGAGTTATTAGCACTGTGATGAAGATGAGAGGAGTTATTAGCACTGTGATGAAGATGAGAGGAGGTATTAGCACTGTGATGAAGATGAGAGGAGTTATTAGCACAGTGATGAAGATGAGAGGAGTTTTTAGTACAGTGATTAAGATGAGAGGAGATATTAGTACAGTGATGAAGATGAGAGGAGTTATTAGTACAGTGATGAAGATGAGAGGAGTTATTAGCACTGTGATGAAGATGAGAGGAGTTATTAGCACAGTGATGAAGATGAGAGGAGTTTTTAGTACAGTGATTAAGATGAGAGGAGATATTAGTACAGTGATGAAGATGAGAGGAGTTATTAGTACAGTGATGAAGATGAGAGGAGTTATTAGTACAGTGATGAAGATGAGAGGAGTTATTAGTACAGGGATGAAGATGAGAGGAGTTATTAGCACTGTGATGAAGATGAGAGGAGGTATTAGTACTGTGATGAAGATGAGAGGAGTTATTAGTACAGTGATGAAGATGAGAGGAGTTATTAGCTCTGTGATGAAGATGAGAGGAGGTATTAGCACTGTGATGAAGATGAGAGGAGGTATTAGTACAGTGATGAAGATGAGAGGAGGTATTAGCACAGTGATGAAGATGAGAGGAGTTATTAGTACAGTGATGAAGATGAGAGGAGGTATTAGCACTGTGATGAAGATGAGAGGAGATATTAGCACTGTGATGAAGATGAGAGGAGTTATTAGTACAGTGATGAAGATGAGAGGAGTTATTAGTACAGTGATGAAGATGAGAGGAGTTATTAGCACTGTGATGAAGATGAGAGGAGTTATTAGCACTGTGATGAAGATGAGAGGAGTTATTAGTACAGTGATGAAGATGAGAGGAGTTATTAGTACAGTGATGAAGATGAGAGGAGTTATTAGCACAGTGATGAAGATGAGAGGAGGTATTAGCACTGTGATGAAGATGAGAGGAGATATTAGTACAGTGATGAAGATGAGAGGAGTATTAGCACTGTGATGAAGATGAGAGGAGTTATTAGCACAGTGATGAAGATGAGAGGAGTTATTAGTACAGTGATTAAGATGAGAGGAGATATTAGTACAGTGATGAAGATGAGAGGAGTTATTAGTACAGTGATGAAGATGAGAGGAGTTATTAGCACTGTGATGAAGATGAGAGGAGTTATTAGCACTGTGATGAAGATGAGAGGAGTTATTAGTACTGTGATGAAGATGAGAGGAGTTATTAGTACAGTGATGAAGATGAGAGGAGTTATTAGTACAGTGATGAAGATGAGAGGAGTTATTAGCAGTGTGATGAAGATGAGAGGAGTTATTAGCACTGTGATGAAGATGAGAGGAGTTATTAGCACTGTGATGAAGATGAGAGGAGTTATTAGTACAGTGATGAAGATGAGAGGAGTTATTAGTACAGTGATGAAGATGAGAGGAGTTATTAGTACTGTGATGAAGATGAGAGGAGTTATTAGCACTGTGATGAAGATGAGAGGAGTTATTAGCACTGTGATGAAGATGAGAGGAGGTATTAGCACTGTGATGAAGATGAGGGTGATGATGTCACAGAAGAAGCAGACAAACTCAACCTGTTTGTTTGTTTGTTTGTTTATTGACAGCAGCCTCCATGCAGGACGAGGGACATTAAACCTGCAGCCAGGTGAGCTACTCAGAGCTCCGCCCACATTTAGCTGCGGTGCTTCACACTACATATCCCACAATGCATCAGTGCAGCTTCAACCTGCACACACCTGTAAGAGTGTCTTCAGAGTGTACAGTCATTTTATAGAAAAGTGTCCTCAGGGTTCTCCACCGTGGGAACGTGTAACCCTGATGTGGACCAGACACAGAGGTAGAACATCCATCTAGAAAAATAAAGATGTTTTACAAACATAGAACTCCTCAGATATAAAGCTGTTTACAGTAAACAACAGAACACAACATCCTGACGAACATCCACAGGGTTCCTCAGTCTTCATGCAGAACAGCTTGGTATTTTACAGCAGAACCTTCTGCTCCTGTAAAGTCCTCAAACAGCAGCTGGGTCAAAGGTCAGCTGGGCCAGACCCGGGCCAGGTCCTTTAAATCCACCTCTCAGGGGACTGCAACATGCGCCTCTCAGCACCTGTAAACCGTTGTGACGTCACACGTCTCTCCAGTTGTCGGTTCTAAAACCTGAAGCTTCAAATTCCAGTGAGCAAAGGCGCGCTTTTAGACACCAGGCGCGTTCAGGGCCAGGGAGTAGGCGGCCATCATCTGAGCCCGCAGTTGCTGCTTCACATGCACGCGCCCGTGCCTCTTCCTCTCGTCGCTGCGCGCGAACCTCTTGCCACATACGTCACAGGAGAAGGGCTTCTCTCCGGTATGCGTGCGCGTGTGTGTTGTCAGGTGGTCGCTGCGGCTGAAGCTGCGCGCGCAGATGGTACACTGGAAGGGCTTCTGGCCTGTGTGTATGCGCACGTGCCGGTTCAGTTCGTCTGAGCGCGAGAAGCGGCGCTCGCACCCCTGCACGGAGCATGGGAACGGCTTGGCTTTCAGGCCGCTCTTTGCAGGTGCTCTTCTGCCCGTGCGTGACTGTTTGGGCGCTCCCGTGGTGTGCACGCCACTGATGTTGACCATCGGGAACGCGCCCTGCAGAAGGGAGGAGAGCAGGTGCGCGTCCAGGGTGGAGGGGAGCGCGGAGGAGGTGCAGAGGAGGTCGCTTCCGCTTTGCATGAGCTCCGTCTTGATTGCAGGCCTGCTGATGACGTAGTTACCGGAGTCTCCTCCGGTAGCCGGAGACGATAAGCTCCTCATCCACTCCTCCAGTCCGAGCGGCTCCTGCTTCACCTCACAGCCGGGCTTCAGCTCACCCTGAGCGGCTTCGCAGCTCAGCAGAGACTCGATGAAGTCGGTCACATCCACCTGTTGCTCCAGAGCGGACAGCGGCAGGAGGGAGTCCGCGCTCGCTGGGAACAGAGCATCACTCCCGGCCATGGAGCTGTGGGAACACCCGCTGCTGCAGCTGGAAGTCAAAAATTCAGTCTTGACCACCACTGAGGGAGAAACGGGGGCGGTAGGCGGCGGCTGGGCTGCAGCCGGGGGAGGGATGCTGAGTTCGGGGGCGGTAGATGCGGTGTCGCCCTGCTGCTGCTCCATCTCCGTGCAGATCCCGACGATTTCCGTGATCATGTTGAGGATCGCGTCCGCTGTGCTGCTCAGTCCCGCTGCTACCGGCTCGGGCTCAGTGAAGAAGCTGCCGGTGTAACCGAGAGATGGAGAGAGCGTGTCCGAGGAGCAGTCACTGAAGTCGGAGAAGAAGTCTGAGTCAGAGGCGTCAGTTCCCGGAGAGAAGACTGAGGAGAGAGAGAGAGGGGGGGGGGGGGGGGGGGGGGGGGGGGGGGGTGTTACTGTCATTGCATAATAACAGCCTGCACACACACACAGGCTACAGACGTGAAGATGCTCGTGCAACGTGCACGCAGGTGCAGGTGGTGCACCGAACACACTGAAACTCACCTTGACTGAAAGGTGACCCCACATCAGAGTCCACTCCGTCACTGGGACTTGAGCCCACACTGTCCACCCAGGCGCTGCACGCGTCCTCAAACTCAGACATGAAGCTGTCATCGCGTTCCAGCAGCATTATTATAGTTGAGATTTAATCCGTTACCGGAGCTGTCGGTGCGTCCCGTTAGTCCGCTCGGTGATGTTGAGGATGATGAGCTCCCTCCGCTCGCCGTGCTTTTTATACTCTTCGTCTCCAAGGTAACTCCAGTCCTGCCCTCATTGGTCGACACCAGCGCGAGGGATTCCCCCCGCCGAGCCCCTCGTAGCAGCCCAAACATGGGCAGCATCCGGTTGTGACGGCGGGTATCCCCATTCCTTAAAAGGACAGGCGGGAGAGCGACGTAGAGCCGCGGAGAGGGTTTTCCTTCACTGCGGCAGCAGAGAGGCAGCAAGAGGTTACACAACCGGGAGGGGAGGGGGGAGGGGGGGGAGAGGGGGGCTCACTTAAACTGTCAATTTTAACGCATTTTAGGAAACATCTTAATCTGACTTGTTTATGGTCCGTCCAGTGGCTCGCGCGCCCGCTGCAGGTGTGTCCACACGCACACACAGATAAATGCATACAAACACACACACACACACACACAAAATCACGCACGCGCACACACACTCATACAAACACACACACACACACCTTCCTATGTCGTCCTGATGGAGCTTTCAGCTCTGCAGTGCTGCAGAACAACATTCTTTACTGGCCCACGTGTGACATTCCTGCACAGCAGCTGCTGTGATGTTGTCACCATGGAGACGGATGGGATTCAGGCCGATGTTACATAAAAGGAGTTGAATTTACTTGTTTTTTTCCTGAATCATCAGGCTGAACTTCCTCTGGAGGAGTTTCTACAGAGTTCCTGCAGGTTCAGCTGGATTTTCTTCCTGCTGTCTGTTTGTAAAACTTTTGACTTTCTACATCCTGAAGACATTCCAGCTGTTCGTATCCGGGACCTTTCAGTCACGATCCAGATCTCATGACCATGAGAGAGGGTCAATAGAGGCAGTGCCTTTATTACTGCAGATGAATCCCCCGTCTGTCTGACCATCTCCTGCTGTCACTCATGAACATGACACCAAGATACTTAGACTCCTCCTCCCGAGTCTTCCACACTCAGAACCACGAGCCCCGAGTCCTCATGACTTTTAAATCAATGTGTTTGGTGAAACTTTTAACTTTCTGTTTGGATTTTGACCCATTTGACCAAACTTTATGCTGACCAGGGACCTAAAAGAGGGCGGAGTCTCAGTTACCTGCAACCTTCAGTTTGATTTGACAGAGTTCCTCAGATGAGAAGCAACATGTATTCAAGAATAAAAAAAGATCTAGTGTGTATTGGGGTGTTAGGATGGTTCTACAGGAGGACCCTGTCCTGATCCAGAACCCGTCTATGTTAATGCAGATTTTGAGTTACACCTGCTCTCTGTGTTTTCTTCCCTCAGCTCCTGCATCCCAGTGCTGCTTTGTGTTCGTAGCCCGATGCGAACGCAGCACACGAAGCCACCAGGCTGGAAATGATCCGTCTGTGGCGACGCCGAGAAGAAAAACTCTGCTCACATGAAAGCGTGACAAGACTTTATCAAGACAGATGATAGGAAAATGTGTGTGAGGGGGCGAAGTCAGAGAGGCTGTTGCCATGGCGCCGTGCCACCTCCTTCTCCCTCCACCTGTTCCAAATAACACACTGCAACAGAGATGCTCATGTGATTCGGTTCTTTTGGCGTCAGAAGATTTTTGGCGTTCACCTTGTGTCATCTGCAGACACTGACTCATGATTTTAACTTAATGGATCCGTTCGGTTCTTCATCACCAGGATTTATCCAACAGATGGAGAAACATTCAGAAAGAATCACACGGGACTATATTTATCAAAAAAAGTCAAAATATCAGCTTCATAAAGTCAAATGTGCTTCTAAACTGAGTTAGATTAAATCCAAAACCAGAATGATCCAAATCTGTATCAGAACCAGAATTAGAAAAATAAAAAAAAAACTGTCAAAAACCAGCTGCAAAGTGCAAAACTGAAGAAACGAATCCCAATAAAATCTCACATCAAGAGTCCAATACAAGTTTTTACAGGTACAGATACAGAACCCGCCTAAAACCTGGTCCATAACTAATGTAACAAGTCTTGATAAATCCCTAACAGCATGCTCAAACCCACTCCAAACTCAAGAACCGAGTTCAAAACCAGAACAAGTCCAAACCAGATTAACCTGAAATCAATTAATACCTAGTCCAAAATATTACCAGTAAAAATATCTAAAACCAGTCCAAAGTCAGCTCAAAACCAGAGTGAAACCTGAAACCAGTGTGAAACCTGAAACTAGTGTGAAACCTGAAACCAGTGCCTGTTTGGTGGAGGTCGGAGGGTCCGGTGGCTGTTTGGTGGCGGTCGGAGGGTCCAGTGGCTGTTTGGTGGTGGTCGGAGGGTCCGGTGGCTGTTTGGTGGTGGTCGGAGGGTCCGGCGGCTGTTTGGTGGCGGTCGGAGGGTCCGGCGGCTGTTTGGTGGCGGTCGGAGGGTCCGGTGGCTGTTTGGTGGCGGTCGGAGGGTCCAGCGGCTGTTTGGTGGTGGTAGGAGGGTCCGGCGGCTGTTTGGTGGTGGTCGGAGGGTCTGGTGGATGTTTGGTGGTGGTCGGAGGGTCCGGCGTCTGTTTGGTGGAGGTCTGAGGGTCCGGCGGCTGTTTGGTGGCGGTTGGAGGGTCCGGTGGCTGTTTGGTGGCGGTCGGAGGGTCCAGCGGCTGTTTGGTGGCGGTCGGAGGGTCCGGCGTCTGTTTGGTGGCGGTCGGAGGGTCCGGCGTCTGTTTGGTGGCGGTCGGAGGGTCCGGTGCATGTTTGGTGGCGGTTGGAGGGTCCGGTGGCTGTCGGAGGGTCCGGTGGCTGTTTGGTGGTGGTAGGAGGGTCCGGCGGCTGTTTGGTGGTGGTCGGAGGGTCCGGTGGATGTTTGGTGGTGGTAGGAGGGTCCGGCGGCTGTTTGGTGGCGGTCGGAGGGTCCGGTGGCTGTCGGAGGGTCCGGTGGCTGTTTGGTGGTGGTCGGAGGGTCCGGCGGCTGTTTGGTGGCGGTTGGAGGGTCCGGTGGCTGTTTGGTGGCGGTCGGAGGGTCCAGCGGCTGTTTGGTGGTGGTCGGAGGGTCCGGTGGATGTTTGGTGGTGGTCGGAGGGTCCGGCGGCTGTTTGGTGGCGGTTGGAGGGTCCGGTGGCTGTTTGGTGGTGGTCGGAGGGTCCGGTGGTGTCTGGCAGTCTCGCCTCTGTCAGTGTGTTCCAGGACAGCTGTAGCTGCAACATGTTTGTAGTTTATCACCATCACACATGTGAATGACAAACTGTAATGTGAAGTACTTTGGGAACCGTCGATGCGTCTATACAAGTACAAGTACACACTTATATTTACCTACTAGGGTTTTGGATTCCTATGAGTGTATGTTGAGGCATGTTTTGTAATGTTGAAGCTTTCGATAAAGGTTAATAAAAAACATGTTTTCACACAAAATGTAAAATAACTTTCTCTGCCAGTTGAAAATGATCATATCAAAAATTTTCTTTAAAATTCACGCACATGTTCAAATCAGAAAATAATTTTTATCTCTCATTGACTCTCAGTCTCAAACATAAAGTCATGAAATATGTGTGCAGGGGCCCCTTTAAGGTTTCCATGGCAACCAGTGGTTTGAAGATAAAGAGAGACCAAGGTTGTCTGAGTAAGATTAACACACACATACTGTCATGGTCACACATGTGTAATAACGACACATGCTCATGACCTCTGACCTCTCCAAGGTTTCTTCCTGAGTAACTCAGGGCTCTTCCTCGTCTCCTCATTCTCCTCTGCCTCACTGCAGCCATGCTCACCAGTCTCCTCTTCTCCTTCTGCTCCTGTCCCTCCGTCCTGCTCCTCTTCATCGCTTGTGTGGTGCTCGTCTCGTCTCTGATCTTCTTCCATAAAGACAAACGTCCGTCCTGTCCTCCTCCGGCTCGGAGGTCCATTCCCTGCCTGCCTCACCTCCCGGTCCTGGGCAGCCTCCCCTGGCTGGGGGGGGGCCTCCCCCCGCACCTCCTCTTCACCCAGCTGAGCCACAGGTGAGAACACACGGTACAATTTACCAGTTCATAACAAGTTACCTGCAGTTAGACTAGTTAACAATATGTACATGATGTATCAGGTTGTCATGACAACCGCTTTACATCTGGTGGAATTCAAGAGAGTTGAGCGTTTAGTTGGGATTTTATTAGTTAAACTACAGAAGAACTAGTTTAAGTTTGAGTGTTTAGTTGGTGTTTACTAGAACTAGTTAAAGTGTTAAAGAACCAGCTGACTAGTCGTTAGTGTCACACATGGTTCAGGCTCCTGAAACAAACATGCACTGGTTAATGAGTTAAAGAACTAGAACTCCGTGTTGACAACTAGATGGTTGAGATAAAGTAAATGGTTAATGTGTGGAATCATGAGGTGATCTAATGGAGGACTAGTTAATGTTCAGGCAGAGATAAGTGGATTAGTTTAAACTGGGTCTGGATCCCGTGTTTGTTCTTCAGGTATGGACCTCTGTTCGCGCTCCACATCGGTCCTCATTACACTGTGGTGGTGAACAACCATCAACATGCCAGAGAGGTGCTGCAGCAGAGAGGCAAGGACTTCGCTGGGCGTCCGAGCATGGTAAGGCATGCAGAGAGAGAGAGAGAGAGAGAGAGGTGTCTCACGGCTGATTTCACTACTAAAATGATTCGTGTGATGTTAATCAGACTCTTTAAGAACCATCAGATCCAGATGTTTCACCTCATGACCCTCCCTCTTCTTCTTCTTTATGTTGTTAACTTTCTGCTGTCAAGCAGCAGCTCAGATCACCGTTCAGTGTGTGTGTCATTGATGGACTTACACATCTGTAACAGCTGTATTTGTGTTGTTAAAACATTCCAACAGCAGTTCATTTTTAATCATTAAATTAAATGTGAATAAACTCCAAACAGCTGGATATGATCACATGTTACTTCCTGTGCAGGTGACCACCGACCTGTTGACCCGAGGAGGTAAAGACATCGCCTTCACAGATTATTCTCCTCTCTGGAAGTTTCACCGCCGCCTGGTTCACACCTCCTTCACTCTGTTTGGAGAGGGAAGCAGCCGACTGCAGGACATCGGTACTCAGACGGGTTCTTTAATCTCTGTTTCACCCTAACCAGGTGCAGCAAGGATCTAAACCAGGGGTAGAGAATCCTGGTCCTCGAGAGCCGCAATCCTACATGTTTTAGTGTTTTCCCAGTTCCAACACACATGATTTTAATCAGCAGGTGATTAACAGGCTTCTGCAGAGCTCGATGAGCTGCTGATCAGGTGAATCAACTGTGTTGGAACAGGGAAAACACCAAAACATGTAGGGTAGCGGCTCTCGAGGACCAGGATTCACTAACCCTACCCCTGGTCTAACAAATAGTACTGACAAAATTAACTGTCAAATAAAGATTCACATGTTCTCTAGGATGGAACTCTAGTATCATATAAAGCTAGAACAATTTATATGACACTAAACACAGGAACCAGGGGGTCGCTGCTGCCATGATAAGTAGGTTACAAAAGTAAAAGTATTGACATCAATTAAAATCTGCTCTCGTGGGGGTCATGAATAAGAGCCACTTGTTGTAGAATTTAACCTTTTGAGTTCTTAAAGCATTACTAAATAACTTTTCTAATGCCACGTCTCAGACAGCCATAGTTGGAACTGGTGTTCTATTGAAATATGCTACCGGTTGAGATATGCATCTGATTCCTTCTGCACATCATGTACCGTTCTACAGTCCTGACTTCAATAAGCAGATTTCACAGATTTCTCCCAGGACAGAAACACTAAATATGATGTTATTTTACTTTCTTTACATTATCAGAGCAATAGGCAAATGTTTGAACACACCCAGAGGAGAAGGACCCAACAATGAATTCAAATATACAACCTCACAGCAAGTCCTGTAGAAGCCTGTTAACGACCTGTTCATCTGCAGCATGTCAGGACTTGGGGTTTTTGGTTGTGTACTCTGGGGTGTTTGTGTATCTATGATTTCTTGTTGTAATTCTAGTCCAGAGCTTATCTGTGATTTGTGTTGACTTCTCAGTTCCTCATGTTCCCACGTCTAGTCTGTCTTGTCTTATTTCCCTGTATTTAGGTTCAGCTTTTCTTTGTCCTGGTACTTGTTTCCTGTTTTGCTTTTATTTTGGTATTGTCTTCCTCTTCCGGTTTCCCGCTGTGTATCTTAGGTTCCTTGATTGTTTCATTAGTCCTCAGTGTTTTCAGCTTCTGTTTGTGTCCAGGTGTTTCTAGTTAGCTCATTAGGTCAGTATTTAAGTAGCAGGATTGTGTGTGTTCTTTGTGAGTTCGTTTTATGTTCCTATGAGACCGCTCCTGGACTTAGTTGTGGTATGTTCTGGTTTTCTTTTCATCCCATCGCCACTCCTCCAGTAAGTCTGTTGTTTTTCCCCTTATTAAATCAGTTAAACTGCAAGTTTTTGTTGTTGAGTTTCTCTCCTGCACTTGGGTCCACCTCCACAACCAACAAGAATCATAACACAGCAGGTGTGTTGAAGCAGGGGAACATCTAAAATGTGCAGGATAGTGGCTCTCAAGGCCTGGAGTTGGACACCCCTGATCTAAACACACGAGTAGGATGTTCATGTTGGTTATGGGCCATGTTCCAGATGTGTTCCAGATGTGTTCCAGATGTGTTCCAGTTGTGTTATGGGCCATGTTCCAGATGTGTTCCAGATGTGTTCCAGATGTGTTATGGGCCATGTTCCAGCTGTGTTCCAGCTGTGTTATGGGCCATGTTCCAGATGTGTTCCAGATGTGTTCCAGCTGTGTTATGGACCATGTTCCAGATGTGTTCCAGATGTGTTATGGGCCAGGTTCCAGATGTGTTCCAGATGTGTTCCAGTTGTGTTATGGGCCATGTTCCAGATGTGTTCCAGATGTGTTATGTGCCATGTTCCAGCTGTGCTATGGGCCATGTTCCAGATGTGTTCCAGCTGTGTTATGGGCCATGTTCCAGATGTGTTCCAGCTGTGTTATGGGCCATGTTCCAGATGTGTTCCAGCTGTGTTATGGGCCATGTTCCAGATGTGTTATGGGCCATGTTCCAGATGTGTTCCAGCTGTGTTATGGGCCATGTTCCAGATGTGTTCCAGTTGTGTTATGGGCCATGTTCCAGATGTGTTCCTGTTGGGTTATGGGCCATTTTCCAGTTGTGTTCCAGCTGACAGGGATCTTCAACCAACAGGTGGTAGCAGCACATCAGGCCGTTATCTAGAATCTAGGGGAAGAGGACGCAACAAGATGAAGTCAAGAATATGAAACTGTAGAACATGTGGAATCTTTTAGTTTCTGAGTGTAAATGAAGTTTCAGATTTGATGCGTCCTGAACTCATAAATGTTGGACAGGTTAACAGTCTGCTGCTGTTTGTTCTGCCTGTAGTTCAGTCTGCAGTGGACAGTCTGTGTGTGGATCTGCTGTCCCACGGGACTCGAGCATTCGACCCGTCTCCTGCAGTAACCAGGGCTGTCACCAATGTGGTGTGCACGCTGGTGTTCAGTAGCACATATCGCCACGGTGACAGGGAACTACAGGAGGTCATCAGATACAACAATGGCATCGTGGAGACGATCGCCAGAGGAGGACTGGTGGACATCTACTCTTGGATGAAGGTAGAACTGGTTCACAAACAGACCAAGCAACAACTCTGTCTGGTCTTTGTCAGCTTTCAAAACATTTTCTGACCTTTTTAACAGCTTTTCTGAAATATCTTTAACAACCAGAGCGATCTGCACAGATAAAAAACTGCTCCAGTTTTTAAGTGAACGTTATAAAGCAGCTGCTCTCTTTACTACCAGCTGTTTGATGCTTCTGTAAAGAAGATGTTTAAAGTCGACCTTCATAGAACCAGCTCACTCACTCTCCTTTTCAGTCAAGATGGAGATGAACATACATCAGCACATTGTTCCTAACGTCTGTTTCTGCTCTACAGTTCCTTCCTAACAGGTCTCTCAGTAAACTGAAGGAGTGCATCACCGTCAGAGACCAACTGCTCAGCCACAAACTGGAGGAGCACAAGGTAACAGAGCACCAGAGGGCAGCAGCTCCCCCTACAGGCCACAGTGTTCACTACAACTCAGACTAAAGGACACATCAGTCAGATCACAGAGATCAGCTCCGTCTTTAACACATGTCCCCTCTGGTGTCAAACAGGCATCTCTGAGTGACGGTGAGCCTAGAGACCTTCTGGATGCCTTGCTAAAGGGTCAGACAGGCAGTGGGAGGGGACCAAAGTCACTCAGACCACAAGGGGAGGAGATATCTGATGACCACGTTCTGATGATAGCGGCTGAGGCTTTTGGAGCTGGAGTGGAGACGACATCCACCACTCTGCTGTGGGTCCTGGCCTACCTGCTGCACCACCCCGAGGTAAAAACACCTGCAGGGACATGGAGGGTCAGCGGACTTGCAGGGACATGAAGGGTTGGTGGTCCTGGAAGACTGATGGTTGAAGGGTGTTGATGGTTCTAAAGACCCTTTAGTTATCAAAGAGGCCCTTCCATTAAAAACAGTGTTTCTGAGGTTTCTGTTGAATATTTTAGCTCCACAGGTGTTCTTACCTTCATAGTGGGTGAAAACAGATCAACAACTTCTCTTTCAGTTTTAATCTCTCAAACTACGCAGGTGGTGATAAAACCCGAGTTCTCCCGAGTCCGACCGGCCTGTATCTGTTACATCACAACTCCTTTGTTTGTTAGTATTCATCAGCTCCTGCAGTTGAAACCACACCTAGCATGCTGCTGGCTAAAAGCTGTTAGCATAACACCTAGCATGCTGCTGGCTAAAAGCTGTTAGCATAAGACATAACAAATAGGAAGAGAGAACGTCTGATGTTGCCATGCACAGCGAGGCAGGAAACAGTATACCTTGCTCTCATAGGATAGTTTGTTAGCCAATCAGAGTCCAGCAAATTAGAATAATGAATATGAACGAGCTGCTGATGAAGCCTTACGGAACCAGCCAAATTTTAACGCATACAAATTGAAAGATCTGTTAATCAGTGTTTCCTGATGTTTTTTACATATAAAATGTTTCATATTACACGTTAATACTTAAGATATAACCACAAAGTCCTGAAATTTGTATGAAATGGCTTCTTTAATTAGGAACAGTACTAGTATGTGGTTTTCCAGGTCCAGGAGCGTGTGCAGAAGGAGCTGGACGAGCATGTGGGCAGCGATCGTGTGG
Source organism: Pachypanchax playfairii (assembly GCA_006937955.1). NCBI lineage: Eukaryota > Metazoa > Chordata > Actinopteri > Cyprinodontiformes > Aplocheilidae > Pachypanchax > Pachypanchax playfairii. Next base: position 969,499 of record SSNP01000153.1, on the reverse strand, counting down.
TGACTATCTCAGACCGAGGCCGGCTGCCGTACCTGGACTGTGTCATTAATGAAGGCATGAGGATCAGACCTGTCAGTCCGGTGCTGATCCCCCACACTGCAATGACCGACAGCAGGTAAACCTGGTTACCCACAGAAAACTGGTGGGTTGTTAACTGTTCACCTGATGGTGTTTCCCACACTAAATTTAAACCAGCAGGACCCGTTTAACCAGCTGTACATTGACCAGAGAATGAGATACACTGGCTTTTTAATTGACCCTCATTTTTAATCTTTAAACTTGTTCCAGATCTCTTTAGTCTTAGTTTCCATAAAGGTGCTCTGGAACCAGAACCATTGGGTTGGGTAAGGTTAGGGTTTTCTGTTTTATATTTCTTAGTAAGAAGATAACTGTGTATATTGTTATTTTAGTATGTTGATCTTTCTCTTGAGTTCATTTTATTCTGACAGGTTTGTAAAGAAACTTGTTGCTGGTTGTACTCAGTGAACTTGTCTTTACGGAGTTATTTTAACTCATAGCTGCAGTTGTTTTCTTGTAGTATCGGAGGTCACGCTGTGAAACGTGGAACTCGTGTTTTGGTCAACATGTGGTCGATTCACCACGACCCTCAGAACTGGGACAAGCCAGACTTGTTCCTCCCAGGTAACTCACAGTGACACAATGCAGTTTTTAAAACACAACTAAAGAACCTACCTTTCATTTAAGTCTTTCTCTGATCATTAAGATCGTTTCCTTGACGACCAAGGCCAGCGTGTAACACCCCCATGCTTCCTGCCATTTGGGGCGGGACCTCGGGTCTGTGTTGGCGAATCACTGGCCAGGCTGGAGCTTTTCCTGCTTGTGTCCTCTCTGCTCCAGCGAATGACCTTCAGACTTCCAGATGGGGTTTCCCCACCAAACCTGCAGGGGCGGCTGGGCGTGGTCTTGCAGCCATTGCCTTATAATGTTGTAGTGACTGCTCGACCAGGATGGGAGGGTGGAGTCAAATGAAAGGGGGAGGGGCTAAAAACGTTTTTCAAAAGTTGTTTTGCTAAATGTTTACTGAAGTTAAAATTTAGAATTAATAGATTCTAAGATTGAGATGAAACTAAAAACTTTTACCTACAACTATTTCAGTTTTTCTTCCTCCTAATCAGTTAAGAAAGTGTTAAAAATGCTAATTCTTGTATGCTAACAGTTAACTCCTGTTGAACTTGTAAGCGCATTGACTTGATTCAGATTATTTAGCATTAGAAATATTCCATTGCATGTTTTAACCAACACTTTACGATCTTCTACACAACTTAAACACATAACTGCTGTTCTGTAATGAATAAATCTGGGATCTATCATGACTTTTTTTCCTTTATTAACATCACAGTGATGAAACAGGTTCTGCAGTAAGACAAAATCTTTTTAGATTCAACAGTTTTATTCATATTTTACACTTTTAGAACAGGCTGGTTTAGTTAGGTTACACACATACATCCACACATACACACTGTTACTTCAATAATACTAATAATTAGCCTTTTGTCATCCTAATATTAAGGGATNACACCTGCAGGGACATGGAGGGTCAGCGGACTTGCAGGGACATGAAGGGTTGGTGGTCCTGGAAGACTGATGGTTGAAGGGTGTTGATGGTTCTAAAGACCCTTTAGTTATCAAAGATACCCTTCCATTAAAAACAGTTTTTCTGAGGTTTCTGTTGAATATTTTAGCTCCACAGGTGTTCTTACCTTCATAGTGGGTGAAAACAGGTCAACAACTTCTCTTTCAGTTTTAATCTCTCAAACTATTAAGGTGGTGATAAAACCCGAGTTCTCCCGAGTTCTAACGGCCTGTATCTGTTTCATCACAACTCCTTTGTTCGTTAGTATTCATCAGCTCCTGCAGTTGAAACCGAAGTTACAATATACTGAATTCTTATGATAGTTACTGCTGTTCTGTAATGAATAAATCTGGGATGTATCATGACTTTTTTTCCTTTATTAACATCACAGTGATGAAACAGGTTCTGCAGTAAGACAAAATCTTTTTAGATTCAACAGTTTTATTCATATTTTACACTTTTAGAACAGGCTGGTTTAGTTAGGTTACACACATACATCCACACATACACACTGTTACTTCAATAATACTAATAATTAGCCTTTTGTCATCCTAATATTAAGGGATTTTATTGGTTAATCTCTTCTCTTCTTCCGTGACTCTGGAGACAGAAATGTCATGCAACAGTGAGGACAGAAGAGAAGATTTGACATGAGAGCAAAATCCCGTAGACGGAGGAAAATACAATATTAGGAACATCTTGGTAAATGAAATGTTGCCAAAAATCACAGAGAGCTGCTTATATGCTCCTTCAACAAGAAAAAGTTACCCAAAAAACTAAAACAGATTTAATTTCAAACAAAGTCTGACTGGAGTCACATTTCAGGGCAGCGAACGTTTAAACACCATGTTGTGAATCCAAGTGTACGAGTAGAGACTCATTTATCAGTCATAGTATGTCCCACAATGCCATCTGCTTCCAGTATGTTACCTGTCATGTTTCTGAACACGACAGGTAAACTTCCTGTGTCCAAAGCTGCTGCAGCTAAAAGCCTGGACTGGTTTAGATCTGGACCCAGGAAGCAACAATCCAGACTTGGTTTTGGTTGTAATAATTCCCTCTGTCCTTGATTGAAATATCTTCTCATTCCAAACAGTGTCCAAACAGTCTTTTTGCTACATTTGTTCCCTGTAAACCTTTTAATGCTTCACCAACAACCAAATAAGGGAAGTGAGAAGACTGGAATATAATCTGAATCTGTTGAGTTCTAAAGTTCCGTCCTGTGAATGTGAATCCAGTCAGTGTGAAACTCTTCAGACGGAGAGAACGGTGGTTAAATGTTTAGAAAAACAAATGCATCAGAAATCAACAAAGACGACATAAAGACAAGGTTTCCCAAAGTCATGCAGTTCCAGAGTCAGCTGGACGTTACACCCACATGCCTGACACTCAAGGACTGTTGGCTTCTGGAACTGGATTCATTCCAGCAGGAAGTGGGAAACGGGGAGTTTGTGAACCTCTTATTAGTTGTTGCTTTATTTGTTCTGTACTGAACGACCAAACTAACACAAGGGGAGATGTTCAGACTTCCAAACAGTCCAATTTTACTGACACACAAATTCCACTCAAACCATTGGATCCTAGTTGATCTCAGGTCTGCACTGCCTTTGAGAACCTAAAGGTACAGACACAAATCAGAATTTTCCTCAGTCACTCTGCTCAAAAGGCCACAGTCACACAGAGCGAGAACAGCTACAAACAATGCTAAGTAGTAACTGTCAGGTAGAAATGGCACTCAGAAACCATGGAGATATATATCATTAGTTCAGGTAAACAAAAACACCACCAACCACAACATCAACTACAACATCAATGGCTGGGTGTCACCCTTGAACTTCCTGGAGAGGGTCCTTCAGCCTCCACAAACTCCTGCTGTCACTCCACAGGTGCCATTTCACAAGACAAACCAGAAAACAGGTTAGGGCTTTTAGACAAGAATGAATCTAGTCCAAAACCTCTATAACTAAATGGACACGCTGTCACTACAGCTCACTGAGTGTGGAGGCTTCAGATGAAAAGGCTGAGTGGATGAATCCTATGTGTCAGTCATGTAGTTTAGAAGACTTGTTCCCACATGTTTAGAGTCTGAAAGAGTCACCCAACGAGTCTGAATGTCCGTCACCCAACGAGTCCGACGGTCCGTCACCCAACGAGTCTGACGGTCCGTCACCCAACGAGTCTGAATGTCTGTCACCCAACGAGTCTGACGGTCTGTCACCTAACGAGTCTCATGGTCCGTCACCCAACGAGTCTGACGGTCCGTCACCCAACGAGTCTGAATGTCTGTCACCCAACGAGTCTGACGGTCTGTCACCTAACGAGTCTCATGGTCCGTCACCCAACAAGTCTGACGGTCCGTCACTCAACGAGTCTGACGGTCCGTCACCCAACGAGTCTGAATGTCCGTCACTCAACGAGTCTGACGGTCCGTCACCTAACCAGTCTGAATGTCCGTCACTCAACGAGTCTGACGGTCCGTCACCCAACGAGTCTGAATGTCCGTCACTCAACGAGTCTGACGGTCCGTCACCTAACCAGTCTGAATGTCTGTCACCCAACGAGTCTGACGGTCCGTCACCCAACGAGTCTGACGGTCTGTCACCTAACGAGTCTCATGGTCTGTCACCCAACGAGTCTGAATGTCTGTCACCCAACGAGTCTGAATGTCTGTCACCCAACGAGTCTGACGGTCCGTCACCTAACCAGTCTGAATGTCTGTCACCCAACGAGTCTGACGGTCTGTCACCTAACGAGTCTCATGGTCTGTCACCCAACGAGTCTGAATGTCTGTCACCCAACGAGTCTGACGGTCCGTCACCCAACGAGTCTGACGGTCCGTCACCCAACGAGTCTGACGGTCTGATGGTAACTGTAACCACTTGTTCTCTTTAAGAACATTCTGAAACTTTCATGTTCTTTAGCTCAATCCCAAACCATAAACCTTTCACTCACGTTAAGACGTCCATTCTTTCCACAGCCGTTTCTTTTTGCAGGAGTCATTTACACACTGACTCTCGCTGATGAAAAATATTGCTCTTCACATTGTTTCTACTTTTTAGAGTCTAAGATGAGCTGAAACACAACAGCATGTATAAAACAAACAGTACTAACTCCTCTTTATTGATAAAATATAAGCTATCCACGTCCTTCTCTTACAGTATATGTACACTGACCTATCACGCTGACAACATATGCAACATTAACAACAGCCTAAAAATATAAACTCATTCTGGGGTCCTGGTTCTTTAAAGGCCCTAAAATCTTTTGTTTAGCTAATTTTCTTGTTGTATGGCTAAATATTTCAGGACACAAGAGAGGTGTGTATAATCAGAGTGATGCATAACAGGAATTAAAATATTGGAATCTACAGCATCTTGTTTCATGTGACCTCATCGCTGGAGAAGGACAGAAAGACAGCACCATGACATGCTCTGTCTCTGGTCTATCTTTGGTTCTTTGTTTCTGTCTAAAAGCATCTATTGTTTGTTTGTATTTATGTAAGAGCTTTTTTCTGCTGAGAGATTGACGTAAAGGAAGTCGACTGAGCTGTCAGTCTCCAACATTTCCATACAGAACCAAACTAACCCACAAAGAGAAGATCTGCAAGCAAGCCACCTAAATCCACCCTGCTGACAGACGTATCCATCAAAACGTCCCCTCATCGAATGAATCAGTCTTCCCTCTGTCAGTCAGTCAGCGTGAATCATCCACCCACATCAGTCTCGCTTCCATGTTAAAGCCACCAACATTTCAAGACCTTCGTCATCAACCAAGATGACATTACGATATTCAGAGTGGCTCATTTATGGACAAATGACAGAAAGTGGTACCGGAGCAGCCATTCATAACCAAGTTATGAGACTTCCGCCCAGGGGGGGCTAGATCCCCCAGCTCATGAGAGTTTACGTGACATAATTATGGTCTAAGTGTTTGATATTTAAAGAAACATTCACTTTGTGGGTGTCTGTTTATGTAATGAGATGAGTCTTTTAATGATGTAAAAAGTTTCTCCATAAATAAACAGCTGTTGTCTGTCATAAAGGGTCCAACTAAAACCCTGCGGGGCCTTGAATCTGTAAAAACATCTCCACACTGTGAAACAAGACATTCCATCTTTCTTTTGAAAATATCATCATGTGGAGCAAAAGCTTCACACTGGATCTAACCATCTAACACCTGGGTGACGATCAGTCAACTCCCTCAACCTCATCAGGATGGCTGATGGTTCGATCCACCCGTTTGAAATCTATCACACTGTCTCCATGACGATAACAACTTTGCTATCGTCAGGTGTCGGTGTGGTGACACACAGTGAAAGTTCATCCCTTGTGGTCATCTGACCTCTTACAGGACAATCCACACTATCATGCACATCAGCATTTCCTCCTCCCCCTCTCCTGCCTTCATCCTCCTCTTCATCTTCCTCCTCCACTCTACACCTGCACACCTCGATCCCAGAGTCCCCAGTAAGTCGCCGATGTCTGTACTGGCTCTCATCAGCTCCCATATCGTCGTCATCTTCCTCTTCCTTGTCCTTATTATCCTGCTCATCTTCTCCATCCTCCCAGCAGGGAGGACCAGGTTCAAAAATGTCTACACATGGAGAGAAGACCGTCTGCTTCGGTGGGGACTGAGTAGCACGGGGTGAGGGCGAGAGGGAGGACGCATGGCTCGAGGAAGAACCACCTTTTTCAGACTGCTGCAGAGCAGTGACGGGGTCCAAGAGTAGAGCTGGTGCTGCAAGAGGGGGAGGGGACTGGGGAGAGGACGAACAGAGAACTGATACAGGTGACAGAGAAGCAGTGAAGGTCTCAGACTCAATGGTGATTGCTGGGCAGGAGGAAGGGGTGGCTTCAGGTACTAGACAGGTGAGAACCGGAGTACGTGTAGACAGGGGACTTGATCTTGACGTTGATCCAGATCCTGAACTAAAACCAGCCTGGACATCTGAAGGCAATGGTGGAACAAGGTTTGACTGAGATGATTCATCAGGGACCAGAGCAGGTCTTGAATCATCTGCTGATGAAATAAAGTCAAGGCAAGATCCAAATGTAGTATTCTGGGACACACCTGACCCAGGACTGTCAAGAATCTGGAACAAACCTGACCCAGGTAACTGTTCTAGGTTCAGGTTTTCAGTCAGTGAGGATGGACCAGGAACTGCATCAGTATCTTGGGTAAGATTTAAGTATGTTGGTTTGGGGGCTGAAATGGAGTTCATGGTGGATTGTGGGTTTGAAACCGGGTTAGCATTTGGCAGAACAGGGTCTAAAAGTGATGGGTCTTGATCTTGGGTAAGGGTTTTAGGTACTGTAGTTCGAGTAGGGGTCATAGGTGACACAATAGGCACAAAGCTGAGATGTGGATCTGGGGTTTGGAGGCTGGTAGAAGGTGTATTGAAGGCCAAAGTTCTGTGAACATCCTGGGGTGGTACTGATGACGGGCCACAAGGAACACTGGCTGAATCAAAGGTTTCTAATAAACGTAGCGTTTCTGGGGGTTTGACGATCAGACAACTTCCAGAAGCTGTTGGAGTCTGAGGTTCTAACACACTTTCAGTTCTTGGGGTTTTGATGAAAGGGGGTATTATGGTATCAACACTTGGACTGGGGAGTGAACTGCTACCGGTGCTGATGACTGGAGAACCTAATGCCATGTCAAGCTGGAGATTTAAGGGTGATGTAGCTGCAACAGGAAGGATGAGCTCAGAGCCAGGTGAAGACACCTGCTGAGGGGAGGTTGCCCTGGTAACAACTGCCACAGTAACAGTCTGACTAGAAAGCAATGATTCCTTGGCGTTTGGTTCCTGAGCTCTGACGGCTTCGGTGTCTTCAATTTCAATGGCCACTGTGACGGTCGGCCTCTCAGAAGAAGCAAATTGTTTCTTGTTGGCCTCTATGCAGCAAGCAGCAGCTGCTATGGTCTCCATGGTGACATCAAGCGTAAGGGGTGTGGCCTCGCTGGGTGTAGAGGCGTGGCTTGTGTCAGTCTCATAAGTGATGGGTGGTGACAGTGAGGAGCTACATGGAGATGAGGGGCAGCAGGAGTCACAGGAACAACTAGAGCTGCAGGAAAGACAGCAAAGGAAAATCTCACAACTGCAACTCTATAAAACAAGTAAGTCAAGGAAGCAGCAGCAAAGTGCCAAGACGCTACTGGGTACCATCAGATGTCACCGGACCCGCTTCCTTTGCTGCCATTTCCTTTGTGCTGACCTCGGGTCACTTATGAGGGATATTACCTGTTGTCAGAGCTGAGAGAGGACGGGTCGTCACTCAGCGGGTGGTGCAGCAGTGGGCCGTGTTGCGTGAGCAGATGGGGGTCGGCGGCCCTGGGGGGCTGCGGGTAGCGTGGGGTGGTAAACACGGAGCTGTAGGGTGGCGGTGGCGTGGATGGTTGAGCTGCTACTTCCTCATACGACGGCAGCTTTAGAGATGCCAAGAAACCTAGAGATTGTATAAAGAGCAGATAAACTGAGGAGAGACTGAAAACCAGAAGAACTCTGGATCTAGAACATCTTCAGACATTCCAAGAGCATCTGTCTGCTTGGAAGGAAAATCTAAAGGGATAAAAGAGCTTTTCTATCGTACAAATACTCCTACAGAAATACTGCCGAGTTTACAAGACACATCTCAATGTGTTCACAAGAAAACATCCTTTTATGTTCTTAACTGTCTCTTTTTAAGTAAAAATCAGTGAAATTGCTGAAGAGAAGAAAAGCGGGACATGGTAAGTTAGGGTTACTGTTAGGGTTACTGTTGGGGTTACTGTGGGGATAGTGTTGGGTTAGGGTTAGTGTTGGGGTTAATGTTGGGGATAGTGTTGGGGGTTAGGGATAGTGTTGGGGTTAGTGTTGGGTTAGGGATAGTGTTGGGGTTAGTGTTGGGGTAGGGATAGTGTTGGGGTTAGTGTTGGGTTATGGATAGTGTTGGGTTAGGGTTAGTGTTAGGGATAGTGTTGGGGTTAGTGTTGGGGTTAGTGTTGGGTTAGGGATAGTGTTGGGGTTAGTGTTGGGGTTAGTGTTGGGTTAGGGATAGTGTTGGGGTTAGTGTTGGGTTAGGGATAGTGTTGGGGTTACTGTTGGGGTTAGTGTTGGGTTAGGGATAGTGTTGGGGTAGGGGTAGGGTTGGGGTTGGGGTTGGGGTGGGGTTGGGGTTGGGGTTAGTGTTGGGGTTAGTGTTGGGTTAGGGATAGTGTTGGGGTTAGTGTTGGGTTAGGGATAGTGTTGGGGTTACTGTTGGGGTTAGTGTTGGGTTAGGGATAGTGTTGGGTTAGGGTTAGTGTTGGGGTTACTGTTGGGGTTAGTGTTGGGTTAGGGATAGTGTTGGGGTTACTGTTGGGGTTAGTGTTGGGGTAGGGATAGTGTTGGGGTAAGGGTAGGGTTAGGGATAGTGTTGGGGGTAGTGTTGGGTTAGGGTTAGTGTTGGGGTTACTGTTGGGGTTAGTGTTGGGTTAGGGATAGTGTTGGGTTAGGGTTAGTGTTGGGTTAGGGTTAGTGTTGGGGTTAGTGTTGGGTTAGGGTTAGTGTTGGGGTTACTGTTGGGGTTAGTGTTGGGTTAGGGATAGTGTTGGGTTAGGGGTAGTGTTGGGGTTAGTGTTGGGTTAGGGTTAGTGTTGGGGTTACTGTTGGGGTTAGTGTTGGGTTAGGGTTAGTGTTGGGGTTAGTGTTGGGTTAGGGATAGTGTTGGGGTTAGTGTTGGGTTATGGATAGTGTTGGGGTTAGTGTTGGGGTTAGTGTTGGGTTAGGGATAGTGTTGGGGTTAGTGTTGGGTTAGGGATAGTGTTGGGGTTACTGTTGGGGTTAGTGTTGGGGTAGGGTTAGTGTTGGGGTTACTGTTGGGGTTAGTGTTGGGTTAGGGATAGTGTTGGGTTAGGGTTAGTGTTGGGTTAGGGTTAGTGTTGGGGTTAGTGTTGGGGTAGGGATAGTGTTGGGGTTAGTGTTGGGTTAGGGATAGTGTTGGGGTTAGTGTTGGGTTAGGGATAGTGTTGGGGTTAGTGTTGGGTTAGGGATAGTGTTGGGGTTAGTGTTGGGTTAGGGATAGTGTTGGGGTTACTGTTGGGGTTAGTGTTGGGTTAGGGATAGTGTTGGGGTTAGTGTTGGGTTATGGATAGTGTTGGGGTTAGTGTTGGGTTAGGGATAGTGTTGGGGTTAGTGTTGGGTTAGGGATAGTGTTGGGGTTAGTGTTGGGTTAGGGATAGTGTTGGGGTTAGTGTTGGGGTTAGTGTTGGGTTAGGGATAGTGTTGGGTTAGGGATAGTGTTGGGGTTAGTGTTGGGTTAGGGATAGTGTTGGGGTTAGTGTTGGGGTTAGTGTTGGGTTAGGGATAGTGTTGGGGTTAGTGTTGGGTTAGGGATAGTGTTGGGGTTAGTGTTGGGGTTAGTGTTGGGTTAGGGATAGTGTTGGGGTTAGTGTTGGGGTTAGTGTTGGGTTAGGGATAGTGTTGGGGTTAGTGTTGGGTTAGGGATAGTGTTGGGTTAGGGTTAGTGTTGGGTTAGGGTTAGTGTTGGGGTTAGTGTTGGGTTAGGGATAGTGTTGGGGTTAGTGTTGGGTTAGGGATAGTGTTGGGGTTACTGTTTGGGTTAGTGTTGGGTTAGGGATAGTGTTGGGGTTACTGTTGGGGTTAGTGTTGGGTTGGGGTTAGTGTTGGGTTAGGGTTAGTGTTGGGTTAGGGATAGTGTTGGGGTTAGTGTTGGGTTAGGGATAGTGTTGGGGTTAGTGTTGGGTTAGGGATAGTGTTGGGGTTAGTGTTGGGTTAGGGATAGTGTTGGGGTTAGTGTTGGGTTAGGGTTAGTGTTGGGGTTACTGTTGGGGTTAGTGTTGGGTTAGGGATAGTGTTGGGTTAGGGTTAGTGTGTGGGTTAGGGATAGTGTTGGGGTTAGTGTTGGGTTAGGGATAGTGTTGGGGTTAGTGTTGGGGTTGGGGTTGGGTTGGGGTTAGTGTTGGGGTTGGTGTTGGGTTAGGGTTAGTGTTAGGGTTGGGGTTGGGGTTAGTGTTGGGGTTGGTGTTGGGTTAGGGATAGTGTTGGGGTTAGTGTTGGGTTAGGGATAGTGTTGGGGTTAGTGTTGGGTTATGGATAGTGTTGGGGTTAGTGTTGGGTTAGGGATAGTGTTGGGGTTACTGTTTGGGTTAGTGTTGGGGTAGGGTTAGTGTTGGGGTTACTGTTGGGGTTAGTGTTGGGTTAGGGATAGTGTTGGGTTAGGGTTAGTGTTGGGTTAGGGATAGTGTTGGGGTTAGTGTTGGGTTAGGGATAGTGTTGGGGTTACTGTTGGGTTAGGGGTAGTGTTGGGGTTAGTGTTGGGTTAGGGATAGTGTTGGGGTTACTGTTTGGGTTAGTGTTGGGTTAGGGATAGTGTTGGGGTTACTGTTGGGGTTAGTGTTGGGTTAGGGATAGTGTTGGGTTAGGGTTAGTGTTGGGTTAGGGTTAGTGTTGGGGTTAGTGTTGGGTTAGGGATAGTGTTGGGGTTAGTGTTGGGGTTAGTGTTGGGTTAGGGATAGTGTTGGGGTTAGTGTTGGGTTAGGGATAGTGTTGGGGTTAGTGTTGGGTTATGGATAGTGTTGGGGTTAGTGTTGGGTTAGGGATAGTGTTGGGGTTACTGTTGGGGTTAGTGTTGGGTTAGGGATAGTGTTGGGTTAGGGTTAGTGTTGGGTTAGGGATAGTGTTGGGGTTAGTGTTGGGTTATGGATAGTGTTGGGGTTAGTGTTGGGTTATGGATAGTGTTGGGGTTAGTGTTGGGTTAGGGATAGTGTTGGGGTTACTGTTTGGGTTAGTGTTGGGTTAGGGATAGTGTTGGGGTTACTGTTGGGGTTAGTGTTGGGTTAGGGATAGTGTTGGGGTTAGTGTTGGGTTAGGGATAGTGTTGGGGTTAGTGTTGGGTTAGGTGTTGGGTTGGGGTTAGTGTTGGGTTTGGTGTTGGGTTGGGGTTACTGTTGGGGTTAGTGTTGGGTTAGGGATAGTGTTGGGGTTACTGTTGGGGTTAGTGTTGGGTTAGGGATAGTGTTGGGTTAGGGTTAGTGTTGGGTTAGGGTTAGTGTTGGGGTTAGTGTTGGGTTAGGGATAGTGTTGGGGTTAGTGTTGGGTTAGGGATAGTGTTGGGGTTAGTGTTGGGTTATGGATAGTGTTGGGGTTAGTGTTGGGTTATGGATAGTGTTGGGGTTAGTGTTGGGTTAGGGATAGTGTTGGGGTTAGTGTTGGGTTATGGATAGTGTTGGGGTTAGTGTTGGGGTTAGTGTTGGGTTAGGGATAGTGTTGGGGTTAGTGTTGGGTTAGGGATAGTGTTGGGGTTAGTGTTGGGTTAGGGATAGTGTTGGGGTTAGTGTTGGGTTAGGGATAGTGTTGGGGTTACTGTTGGGGTTAGTGTTGGGTTAGGGATAGTGTTGGGTTAGGGTTAGTGTTGGGTTAGGGTTAGTGTTGGGGTTAGTGTTGGGTTAGGGATAGTGTTGGGGTTAGTGTTGGGGTAGGGATAGTGTTGGGGTTACTGTTGGGGTTAGTGTGGGGTTAGGGATAGTGTTGGGGTTAGTGTTGGGTTAGGGATAGTGTTGGGGTTAGTGTTGGGTTATGGATAGTGTTGGGGTTAGTGTTGGGTTAGGGATAGTGTTGGGGTTAGTGTTGGGTTAGGGATAGTGTTGGGGTTACTGTTGGGGTTAGTGTTGGGTTAGGGATAGTGTTGGGGTTAGTGTTGGGTTAGGGATAGTGTTGGGGTTAGTGTTGGGTTAGGGATAGTGTTGGGGTTAGTGTTGGGTTAGGGATAGTGTTAGGGTTAGTGTTGGGTTAGGGATAGGGTTAGGGTTACTGTTTGGGTTAGTGTTGGGTTAGGGATAGTGTTGGGGTTAGTGTTGGGGTTAGTGTTGGGTTATGGATAGTGTTGGGGTTAGTGTTGGGTTAGGGATAGTGTTGGGGTTAGTGTTGGGTTAGGGATAGTGTTGGGGTTAGTGTTGGGGTTAGTGTTGGGTTAGGGATAGTGTTGGGGTTAGTGTTGGGTTATGGATAGTGTTGGGGTTAGTGTTGGGTTAGGGATAGTGTTGGGGTTAGTGTTGGGTTAGGGATAGTGTTGGGGTTAGTGTTGGGGTTAGTGTTGGGTTAGGGATAGTGTTGGGGTTAGTGTTGGGTTAGGGATAGTGTTGGGGTTACTGTTGGGGTTAGTGTTGGGTTAGGGATAGTGTTGGGGTTAGTGTTGGGTTAGGGATAGTGTTGGGGTTAGTGTTGGGTTATGGATAGTGTTGGGGTTAGTGTTGGGTTAGGGATAGTGTTGGGGTTAGTGTTGGGTTAGGGATAGTGTTGGGGTTAGTGTTGGGGTTAGTGTTGGGTTAGGGATAGTGTTGGGGTTAGTGTTGGGTTAGGGATAGTGTTGGGGTTAGTGTTGGGTTATGGATAGTGTTGGGGTTAGTGTTGGGTTAGGGATAGTGTTGGGGTTAGTGTTGGGTTAGGGATAGTGTTGGGGTTAGTGTTGGGGTTAGTGTTGGGTTAGGGATAGTGTTGGGGTTAGTGTTGGGTTAGGGATAGTGTTGGGGTTAGTGTTGGGTTAGGGATAGTGTTGGGGTTACTGTTGGGGTTAGTGTTGGGTTAGGGATAGTGTTGGGGTTACTGTTGGGGTTAGTGTTGGGTTAGGGATAGTGTTGGGGTTAGTGTTGGGTTAGGGATAGTGTTGGGGTTAGTGTTGGGTTATGGATAGTGTTGGGGTTAGTGTTGGGTTAGGGATAGTGTTGGGGTTAGTGTTGGGTTAGGGATAGTGTTGGGGTTACTGTTGGGGTTAGTGTTGGGTTAGGGATAGTGTTGGGGTTAGTGTTGGGTTAGGGATAGTGTTGGGGTTAGTGTTGGGTTAGGGATAGTGTTGGGGTTAGTGTTGGGTTATGGATAGTGTTGGGGTTAGTGTTGGGTTAGGGATAGTGTTGGGGTTAGTGTTGGGTTATGGATAGTGTTGGGGTTAGTGTTGGGGTTAGTGTTGGGTTAGGGATAGTGTTGGGGTTAGTGTTGGGTTAGGGATAGTGTTGGGGTTAGTGTTGGGTTAGGGATAGTGTTGGGGTTACTGTTGGGGTTAGTGTTGGGTTAGGGATAGTGTTGGGTTAGGGATAGTGTTGGGGTTAGTGTTGGGGTTAGTGTTGGGTTAGGGATAGTGTTGGGGTTAGTGTTGGGTTAGGGATAGTGTTGGGGTTAGTGTTGGGTTAGGGATAGTGTTGGGGTTAGTGTTGGGTTAGGGATAGTGTTGGGTTAGGGATAGTGTTGGGGTTAGTGTTGGGTTAGGGATAGTGTTGGGGTTAGTGTTGGGGTTAGTGTTGGGTTAGGGATAGTGTTGGGGTTAGTGTTGGGTTAGGGATGGTGTTGGGGTTAGTGTTGGGTTAGGGATAGTGTTGGGGTTACTGTTGGGGTTAGTGTTGTGTTAGGGATACTGTTGGGGTTAGTGTTGGGTTAGGGATAGTGTTGGGTTAGGGTTAGTGTTGGGTTAGGGTTAGTGTTGGGGTTAGTGTTGGGTTAGGGTTAGTGTTGGGGTTACTGTTGGGGTTAGTGTTGGGGTAGGGTTAGTGTTGGGGGTTTGGGTTGGTGTTAGGGTTAATGTGTTTTTTTTTTCTCTTTATCTCATTGATCCCCCTCTGACACTGCAGGGAGCTTAGTCAGGGTTTGGTGTAAGGATCCACGGCGTGCAGTCTCAACTCGACTTGTGTGCCTGGTTAATAATCCTTTGTCAGTGTGTCCGTATTTCTATAAGGTATTCACGTCCCCCCTGATCTGGTGTCTCATTTATAAACGGTGCGTACGCTCAAAATGGGGTCTGAAAGTAGCGTACGCCACTTTCAAAGCAAAAGTTGTGATTTATAAAAAAACGAACTTGACTTGAAAACGTGCACCTGTACGCCAACTCTGACCCGTGCGTACGGACATTTTGGAGACGAGGGGAATCAACGACGCAGTTGGTGAAGTGGTGAACTGCAGTCAGACTGCATGTTACTCCTCTCACACACACGTCATTTCACCTCATACCAAATATTAATTATAGATTCATGTTATTATAAACATTCAGAACAACAATGATATCTATACTGCAGCTTGTAGTGAGCTGTAGCTCTGCTAAAAACATTTTTTAATACTAAGAGAAATACACAAAATTAATCTCCTCCTCGACAGGAAGTTTTATAAATCGGAAATATTTTTGGCGTACGCAAACTTTTTGTTTTGGTCGTACGTACACTTTTAGTAGGGTTTCTACGCAATGTTTTATAAATGAGACCCCTGGTCCATGATTTGAGGTGTACTATGTAAGTTGCTATGATCACCAATGGTGACCTTGTGAGTGCATATACCAGATAGAATTGCTTCCATCGGTATCTTGTTTGTGATTGTTATGTGGTGTAGGTTAGGGTTGTGGTTAGGGGTAGGGTAAAGGTTGAGGTTAAGGTTGGGGCTATGGATAGGGTAAGGTTTAGGTTTGGGGTTCTGTCCACATGCACTACTGTAGACCGTTTCCTCTCTGACGGTTCCTGACTCAGCCTGATGGACACAGAAGATGTGACAGTTACTCACTTAGATCCAGCATGGATGAGGGGAAGGAGCCAGCCCCATGGTAGGCCAGCAGGCTGATCTCTCTCTGCCTCTGCTGCTGCTGCACCTGCAGTTTGGCTCGGCGGTGTCGGTACGCACAGCAGCAGCTGAACAGGATGAGGACAGTCCACAGCAACCAGAACCCTGAATACACACAAAATTAAAAGGAAACAGGCATCTTCAGCTGACTATCTGCAAACCCTAACCATGTAAACAAACATCTGAACAAAGAAAGACACTCACACCAGAGCTCGTAGTAGTAGGTGCAACAGCCCGTCTCTCCGCAGCAGTGTCCTGTCTCACACAGATATCCACCATTAGCGTGAGCTCCAGGGCAGTACCGCGGTCTCCCCAGCAGGGGCAGGCTGCCACCGGAGTGGTACTCCATCGCACCCCCGCTCTCCCAACACTTAACCACCTGCCACCGCTACCTGCTCGCCTGGAGCTGCTAACGAGCCACTAGCTGCTGCTGAGGGTTAGTCCTGGTCACAGTTCACCTACATTTCTGAGTGAAGTTCCTCTGAAGAGAGAAGGCCTTCTAGGCTAGTCGTTAGCCGCTAACTATGAAAAGTCTTTAAATAATTAGAGCGATCTACATTTTCAGCTGCAGAATGTGAAGATCACAGTGCAACTAGTCATTCTTCAGATATCAGGCCAGGACAGTGAAACCACTCAGATCTACACCGAAACACTACTGCTGCAGGACGGGCTGGTGGGCGGGGCCAGATGGCAGCCAATGGGAGGTCCTGAACTGTAGAGAGACAGAAAACAATCGTTTACTGATAAACAACAAGACCGTGTGTGACACAAACCACTACAGACCTGTTATTCATCAGGACACCAACTTCAACCTGAAGAGACACAAAGCTGCCACTCTGTCCCCCCCCACACAAAAACAAACACACACACACAAACATACAATATACACACACACACACAAACATATACACACATATACAAACACACACACACACACAAACATACAATATACACACACATACAATATACACACACACACAAACATAAACACACACAAACATAAACACACACACACATAAACACACACACACACACATACATACAAACACAGACATACACACACAAACAAACAAACACATACACATGCGCACGCGCACGCGCACACACACAGGTTTCTCACTGGACCAACTTCTATCTGCATGCTGCAGTGCTGCACACACGCGCGCACGGACGGACGCGCGTGGACACACATCCATGTTGAAGATGTCGGCTGATGGTCAGTGAACGCACCACACGCAACTACACGAGGCCATCCGCGTGGAAACGCAGATTCCGTCCACACGTACTGTTTTAATCCACCGTTCGGATTTCACAGTGTTCAGACCCACCGGCTCACCGGACAACCCCCACCCGCCCGCCCCGCCGGTGAAACACAAAGACCTACCGTGCCGCTCCATCCATCGGTCCGCCTGCTTGAGTCCGGTTCCCGGTCCTCGCGGTTGCTGTGATCAGTGTTATCCGCCCGCTGGTGTTCGGTACCGCGTCTCACCGCTTCCCCCCGCCTCCTCGCACTCCTTCTTCGGTGCGACCCTCCGCGAGCGCCGCCGCCATCAGCGCCAGCGGCACGTGAAGCTAGCGCTGCGCTACACTACCCACTTCCGCCGCGTGGTCTGGGATTCTTTCAAAGTAAGAGTCTGGATTGAAGCGAAAAGAAACTGAATTTGAAGCGAACGCTGGTGGTCACAGTAACTTAAAACATCACAAGCCTCTAGAACAGGGGTGGGCAACTCCAGGCCTCGAGGGCCACTATCCTGCACATTTTAGATGTTCCCCTGTTTCACCACACCTGATTCAAATCTGCAACCTCTGAGGAAGTCCTATAGAAACCTGTTAACGACCTGTTCATCTGCAGCAGGTGTGGTGAAACAGGGAAAACACTAAAACATGTAGGATAGCGGCTCTTGAGAACCAGGATTCCCTACCCCTGCTCTAGAAGAACTCACACATAAATCTATATATTTATAAATACTCATGATCAGCTGATCAAATGAAGCTGTAATAAACTGATATTCAGAGTAATGTGGGAAATAAATAACATAAAAACAAAAAGGTTCCGAAAGTTAAATATGAACATGTCAAATCTTTTCGGATTTTGTAGCGCGATTGCGTAAAGCTTTTATTTTGTAACTCTCACTGTGGACAGGAATTAGTTCCTGTGTGTAGCTGCACATCCAGCAGCTCTGCAGAGGGATACTCAATCTGTCTAGGAAACGACATGTTCTTCAACTTCCTGTCATAAATAAACTGATTCTGGTAGAAATGTTCAGGTGTCACGCGCTCAGATGAGAACAAGTCGCAGGTGATGCTGAGCACTAACATGACGGGCGCACTGGCTTCTGATTGGTCCGAGATGGTGGCCTGATAACCAATTAGAGCGCATGCTGAGAGAGGCTCCGCTCCTAGTAACAAGGGACCACTTCTTCTTCATGTGGAATCAAACCGTCATTGAAATGAACATGGATTAACACAAATACTTTTTTAATTTTCACAATAAAAAGGGTCCTGTTTGTGGACTGGATCTCCTCATAGCTGCGTTCTTTCTCCTCTTGTCTTCTCCCTGTTCACCAACAGCTGTACCTCCAGCCATCAGTCTGTCAAGCTCCTGAAGTTTGAAGGAGACGCAGCAGGAGGAGATCAGATCGAGCATAAATTCTTTGTGCAGCGGACACAAATCAGACCAGTTTCATACAGATGAAGCCAAAGCTGCTTCATTCACTTCATTCACGGACTGAAAACAGAGAAAAAAACAAAATGTTTTTATTTGTAAAAATGAGATAATTTAAACATGTTTAACTAAGTTACAGATCGATGATACTTCGACTGAAGACCAAAGTTTTATAAGCTTTTCTATGACTAACTTTTAAACCAGCCTTTATTCTACTAGTTACTCTAACCATGAAATAACCTCCTGCTTTAGCTCTGAATCCCAAATAGAGACACATTTTAAGACTTTGATGATTCTGGAATCACTTTGGATCAAACCGTCTCTCAAATGGCTCATTTTAAATCAGCAGGTCTCGATGGATTCATGTTGAATTTTAGAGACATTTCTGAAATTAAATTTGAGAATTGTTGTAACTTCTACACTGAACAAAAACATAAACACAACACTTTGGTTTTTACTTCCATGTTTTATCAGATGAACTCAAAGATCTAAAACACTAAATAACATTTATCTCAAATATTGTTCATAAATCAGTAACAGTGAGATAATCCGTCCCACCTGACAGGTGTGTCATATCAAGATGCTGATTAGACAGTATGATTAATACTCAGGTGTCTCAGACCCTTCACAATAAAAGACCACTCTGAGATGTTCAGTTTGTTTTATTGGGGGGGGGGGGGTCTGCATGAGGCAGACTGGTTTTCTGAGTCTGAATATAAGATAAAGGTTTCATATAATGTTTATAACAAAACCTGCAAATCAGTCTCAATTTCTATGTATTATTCAAGATGCTGCGCAGTTCTCAGCAGTCAGAACATGTTTCTACTCACTCATAATAAATAAAATCTTATTATAGGACAAAAAATGTAATAATATATTAATGATTAACTTTTAAGCAAATACCAACTCCACACAAGATCTAGAAAACACCCTAAAAAAATAAATTATTCTTTTACTATGTGAAATATCCACTTGCTACCAAAATAAAAGAAACTCATTCTATAATTATATAGAATTAATAACATCTTAATGTCTCCAGGCAGGGTCTCACTTAAAATCTTCAGGAGTTCCACATTCTGCAGGTACACGGTGCAGCCAGCAGGTGGCAGCACGTGATTATCAGTCTGTGTTGCGGGCTGCAGTTTCATCAAGTTTGTTTTTCTGGGATGTCGCTTGAAAATATTAATAATCGCAGGTTGCATTTTATATTTAGTGTAGCTGTTTATTTGTCCTACCAGATGTTTTGTATAGTTGTGTATTTGTACTTCCAGGTGTTTTTGTCCTACCAGATGTTTTGTGTAGTTGTTTTTCTGTACTTCCAGATGTCTATGCATGTGTGTCAATCAGCCTATTGACGCTAAAAGCAGAATGATCCACAGATAAAACAGAGTTAAAGGTAAGGGAGTGTAAAATGTTGCTGCGTTGGCCGGGAATCGAACCCGGGTCAACTGCTTGGAAGGCAGCTATGCTAACCACTATACCACCAACGCCAGGCGGGGAGTTGATCACTGCCGGGGCTTTTAACGCTGGAACAGGTCTACGTTCGGGATTTCTTATGATATTGGGTCGAACGTATATTATGTTTAATTAAATTTTATATTATATAATAATATTCTAAATTATATAAACACCCCCCAAGTGGCGAGAGGGGATTTCTATATATGTATATATACACTCACCGGCCGGTCATATATATATATATATAAAAAAATTTATTTATTTATATAATATAATATATAAAATAAAAAATAATAAAATTACATATAAAATAAAAATTCCCCCTCACCACTGGGTGGTGTTTTTCCCGTTCCAAGCTCGGGTCCTCTACCAGAGGTCTGGGAGCTTGAGGGTCCTGCGCAGTATTTTAGCTGTTCCAAGTACTTTTCTGGACTGAGATGTCTGAGGTTCTTCCAGGGATCTGCTGGAGCCATTCCTCCAGTTTGGGGGTTACTGCCCCAAGTGCTCCGATTACCACGGGTACTATTGTCACCTTCATCTTCCAAGTCTTCTCTAGCTCCTCTCTGAGCCCTTGGTATTTCTCAAGTTTCTCATGTTCCTTCTTCTTGATGTTGCCATCACTTGGTATCACCACATCCACCACAACTGCTTTCCTCTGCTCTTTATCAACCACCACAATGTCTGGTTGGTTCACCATTACCATCCTGTCTGTCTGGATCTGGAAGTCCCACAGGATCTTTGCTCGGTTCTGGATCTGGGAGTCCCACAGGATCTTTGCTCGGTCGTTCTCCACCACCTCTGGAGGTGTTTCCCATTTTGACCTTGGGGTTTCCAGCCCGTACTCCACACAGATGTTTCTGTATACTATACCAGCCACTTGGTTATAACGTTCCATGTATGCTTTCCCTGCCAGCATTTTACACCCTGCTGTTATGTGCTGGATTGTCTCAGATGACTCTTTGCACATCCTACACCTTGGGTCTTGTCTGGTGTGGTAGATCTGGGCCTCTATCACTCTGGTGCTTAGAACCTGCTCCTGTGCTGCCAGGATGAGTGTCTCTGTGGTGTCCTGTAGGCCGGTCCTCTCCAACCATTGGTAGGATTTCTTGAGGTCAGCCACTTCAGTTATGTTCTGGTGTTACATCCCATGTAGGGGCTTGTCCTCCCATGATGGTTCCTCCTCCAGCACCTCCTCATCTTGCCATTGTCTCAGGCATTCACTGAGACAATATATAGTTCCTATATGTATATATACACCCACCTAAAGGATTATTTGGAACACCAGTTAAGTTAAGCTGTATTCTATTTTTATATGTTTTCTTTCGTGCTGTCATGAGATTAAAAATTGGATGAGATTAATTAATTTTGAGCAGTAATTAATTAATCTAATTAATCTTATTTTTAATCTCATTTAATAATAGCTAAGAAACTATTGTTATCCATGGTTCCGTCGGGACGTTTTTGAAAAGCTAATTTTCCATTAATGGGACCGACAACTCTCATATGCTCCTCCATTGTCACTTCTCCGCTCTGCAACTAACCGCTTTTGCTCACCTTCACAGGAAGTCAATCAGCAGCTAATAGATGTCCACCTAAGAGTGATTAATCCAGGGCTTAATTTGAACAAGATCCGGGAACTGTCTTATTTTGAAAGGGTGTGTTCCGGTAACTGTTTGCTAGGATCCATTAACAGCGCCAGTTGGGTTAAATAACAGCTGCATCAAAAAAACAAAAAGGCAGAATAACTTACTTCTTCTGGGTTTATCATCACTGTCTCTAACCCTGCTTGACAATTTACACCCGCTGTGCGCCGGCGCACTGCGCTTGGTCTGGTCCGACGGTTGTGTATGTGTGTGCGTTCATGTCTATGTGTGCGTTCATACATGTCTATGTGTGTGTTCATACATGTCTATGTGTGTGTGTTCATACATGTCTATGTGTGCGTTCATACATGTCTATGTGTGTGTTCATACATGTCTATGTGTGTGTTCATACATGTCTATGTGTGCGTTCATACATGTCTATGTGTGCGTTCATACATGTCTATGTGTGCGTTCATACATGTCTATGTGTGTGTTCATACATGTCTATGTGTGTGTGTTCATACATGTCTATGTGTGCGTTCATACATGTCTATGTGTGTGTGTTCATACATGTCTATGTGTGTGTGTTCATACATGTCTATGTGTGTGTGTTCATACATGTCTATGTGTGTGTGTTCATACATGTCTATGTGTGCGTTCATGTCTATGTGTGTGTTCATACATGTCTATGTGTGTGTGTTCATACATGTCTATGTGTGTGTGTTCATACATGTCTATGTGTGCGTTCATACATGTCTATGTGTGTGCGTTCATACATGTCTATGTGTGCGTTCATACATGTCTATGTGTGCGTTCATGTCTATGTGTGCGTTCATGTATATGTGTGCGTTCATGTCTATGTGTGTTGTTCATACATGTCTATGTGTGTGTGTTCATGTCTATGTGTGTGTGTTCATACATGTCTATGTGTGTGCGTTCATGTCTATGTGTGCGTTCATACATGTCTATGTGTGCGTTCATACATGTCTATGTGTGCGTTCATACATGTCTATGTGTGTGCGTTCATGTCTATGTGTGCGTTCATACATGTCTGTGTGTGCGTTCATACATGTCTATGTGTGTGCGTTCATGTCTATGTGTGTGTGTTCATGTCTATGTGTGTGTGTTCATACATGTCTATGTGTGCGTTCATACATGTCTATGTGTGTGTGTTCATACATGTCTATGTGTGTGTGTTCATACATGTCTATGTGTGTGTGTTCATACATGTCTATGTGTGCGTTCATACATGTCTATGTGTGTGTTCATGTCTATGTGTGTGTTCATACATGTCTATGTGTGCGTTCATACATGTCTATGTGTGTGCGTTCATGCATGTGTGTGTGTGCGTTCATACATGTGTATGTGTTGTGTTCATGTCTATGTGTGTGTGTTCATACATGTCTATGTGTGCGTGCATATATGTCTATGTGTGTGTTCATACATGTCTATGTGTGTGTGTTCATACATGTCTATGTGTGTGTGTTCATACATGTCTATGTGTGTGTGTTCATGTCTATGTGTGTGTGTTCATACATGTCTATGTGTGCGTTCATACATGTCTATGTGTGCGTTCATGTCTATGTGTGTGTTCATACATGTCTATGTGTGCGTTCATACATGTCTATGTGTGCGTTCATACATGTCTATGTGTGCGTTCATACATGTCTATGTGTGTGTTCATGTCTATGTGTGTGTTCATACATGTCTATGTGTGTGTTCATACATGTCTATGTGTGCGTTCATACATGTCTATGTGTGCGTTCATACATGTCTATGTGTGTGCGTTCATACATGTCTATGTGTGTGTGTTCATACATGTCTATGTGTGCGTTCATGTCTATGTGTGCGTTCATGTCTATGTGTGTGTTCATACATGTCTATGTGTGCGTTCATACATGTCTATGTGTGTGTTCATACATGTCTATGTGTGCGTTCATACATGTCTATGTGTGTGTTCATGTCTATGTGTGTGTGTTCATACATGTCTATGTGTGCGTTCATACATGTCTATGTGTGCGTTCATACATGTCTATGTGTGCGTTCATACATGTCTATGTGTGCGTTCATGTCTATGTGTGTGTGTTCATACATGTCTATGTGTGTGTTCATACATGTCTATGTGTGTGCGTTCATACATGTCTATGTGTGTGTGTTCATGTCTATGTGTGCGTTCATACATGTCTATGTGTGTGTTCATACATGTCTATGTGTGCGTTCATACATGTCTATGTGTGCGTTCATACATGTCTATGTGTGTGTGTTCATGTCTATGTGTGTGTGTTCATACATGTCTATGTGTGCGTTCATACATGTCTATGTGTGCGTTCATGTCTATGTGTGTGTTCATACATGTCTATGTGTGCGTTCATGTCTATGTGTGTGTTCATACATGTCTATGTGTGTGTTCATACATGTCTATGTGTGCGTTCATACATGTCTATGTGTGTGTGTTCATGTCTATGTGTGTGTGTTCATACATGTCTATGTGTGCGTTCATACATGTCTATGTGTGTGTTCATGTCTATGTGTGTGTGTTCATACATGTCTATGTGTGTGTTCATGTCTATGTGTGT
Source organism: Pachypanchax playfairii (assembly GCA_006937955.1). Lineage (NCBI taxonomy): Eukaryota > Metazoa > Chordata > Actinopteri > Cyprinodontiformes > Aplocheilidae > Pachypanchax > Pachypanchax playfairii. The sequence continues at coordinate 946,053 of SSNP01000153.1, read as the reverse complement.
GTTCATACATGTCTATGTGTGCGTTCATACATGTCTATGTGTGTGTTCATACATGTCTATGTGTGTGTGTTCATACATGTCTATGTGTGTGTGTTCATGTCTATGTGTGTGTGTGTTCATACATGTCTATGTGTGTGTGTTCATGTCTATGTGTGTGTGTTCATACATGTCTATGTGTGTGTGTTCATGTCTATGTGTGTGTGTTCATACATGTCTATGTGTGCGTTCATACATGTCTATGTGTGTGTTCATGTCTATGTGTGTGTGTTCATACATGTCTATGTGTGCGTTCATACATGTCTATGTGTGCGTTCATACATGTCTATGTGTGCGTTCATACATGTCTATGTGTGTGCGTTCATGTCTATGTGTGCGTTCATACATGTCTATGTGTGTGTGTTCATGTCTATGTGTGTGTGTTCATACATGTCTATGTGTGTGTGTTCATGTCTATGTGTGTGTGTTCATACATGTCTATGTGTGTGTTCATACATGTCTCTGTGTGTGTTCATACATGTCTATGTGTATGTTCATACATGTCTATGTGTGCGATCATACATGTCTATGTGTGTGCGTTCATGTCTATGTGTGCGTTCATGTCTATGTGTGCGTTCATACATGTCTATGTGTGCGTTCATACATGTCTATGTGTGTGCGTTCATGTCTATGTGTGCGTTCATACATGTCTATGTGTGCGTTCATACATGTCTATGTGTGTGTTCATACATGTCTATGTGTGTGTGTTCATATATGTCTATGTGTGTGTGTTTATGTCTATGTGTGTGTGTTTATATGTGTCTATGTGTGTGTTCATGTCTATGTGTGTGTGTTCATACATGTCTATGTGTGTGTTCATGTCTATGTGTGCGTTCATACATGTCTATGTGTGCGTTCATACATGTCTATGTGTGCGTTCATACATGTCTATGTGTGTGTGTTCATGTCTATGTGTGCGTGCATACCTGTCTATGTGTGCGTTCATACATGTCTATGTGTGTGTGTTCATGTCTATGTGTGCGTTCATACATGTCTATGTGTGCGTTCATACATGTCTATGTGTGCGTTCATACATGTCTATGTGTGCGTTCATACATGTCTATGTGTGTGTTCATACATGTCTATGTGTGTGCGTTCATACATGTCTATGTGTGTGTGTTCATACATGTCTATGTGTTTATGTTCATACATGTCTATGTGTATGTGTTCATACATGTCTATGTGTGCGTTCATACATGTCTATGTGTGCGTTCATACATGTCTATGTGTGCGTTCATCCTATGTGTGTGTGTTCATACATGTCTATGTGTGTGTTCATGTCTATGTGTGTGCGTTCATACATGTCTATGTGTGTGTTCATACATGTCTATGTGTGTGCGTTCATACATGTCTATGTGTGTGCGTTCATGTCTATGTGTGTGTTCATGTCTATGTGTGTGTGTTCATGTCTATGTGTGTGTGTTCATACATGTCTATGTGTGTGTGTTCATGTCTATGTGTGTGTGTTCATACATGTCTATGTGTGTGTGTTCATGTCTATGTGTGTGTGTTCATACATGTCTATGTGTGTGTTCATGTCTATGTGTGCGCTCATGTCTATGTGTGCGTTCATACATGTCTATGTGTGCGTTCATGTCTATGTGTGTGTGTTCATACATGTCTATGTGTGCGTTCATACATGTCTATGTGTGCGTTCATACATGTCTATGTGTGCGTTCATACATGTCTATGTGTGCGTTCATACATGTCTATGTGTGCGTTCATACATGTCTATGTGTGTGTGTTCATACATGTCTATGTGTGTGTTCATGTCTATGTGTGCGTTCATGTATATGTGTGTGTTCATACATGTCTATGTGTGTGCGTTCATACATGTCTATGTGTGTGCGTTCATGTCTATGTGTGCGTTCATACATGTCTATGTGTGTGTTCATACATGTCTATGTGTGTGCGTTCATACATGTCTATGTGTGTGTGTTCATACATGTCTATGTGTGTGTTCATGTCTATGTGTGCGTTCATGTCTATGTGTGCGTTCATACATGTCTATGTGTGCGTTCATGTCTATGTGTGCGTTCATACATGTCTATGTGTGCGTTCATACATGTCTATGTGTGTGTTCATACATGTCTATGTGTGCGTTCATACATGTCTATGTGTGTATGTTCATACATGTCTATGTGTGTGCGTTCATACATGTCTATGTGTGTGTGTTCATACATGTCTATGTGTGTGCGTTCATACATGTCTATGTGTGTGTTCATACATGTCTATGTGTGCGTTCATACATGTCTATGTGTGTGTGTTTATACATGTCTATGTGTGTGTGTACATACATGTCTATGTGTGTGTGTTCATACATATCTATGTGTGTGCGTTCATACATGTCTATGTGTTTGTTCATACATGTCTATGTGTGCGTTCATACATGTCTATGTGTGCGTTCATACATGTCTATGTGTGCGTTCATACATGTCTATGTGTGCATTCATACATGTCTATGTGTGCGTTCATACATGTCTATGTGTGTGTGCATACATGTCTATGTGTGTGTTCATACATGTCTATGTGTGTGTGTTCATACATGTCTATGTGTGCGTTCATGTCTATGTGTGTGTTCATACATGTCTATGTGTGTGTGTTCATACATGTCTATGTGTGCGTTCATGTCTATGTGTGCGTTCATACATGTCTATGTGTGTGTGTTCATGTCTATGTGTGTGCGTTCATACATGTCTATGTGTGCGTTCATAGATGTCTATGTGTGCGTTCATACATGTCTATGTGAGCGTTCATACATGTCTATGTGTTTGTGTTCATACATGTCTATGTGTGCGTTCATACATGTCTATGTGTGTGCGTTCATACATGTCTATGTGTGTGTGTTCATACATGTCTATGTGTGTGTGTTCATGTCTATGTGTGTGTGTTCACACATGTCTATGTGTGTGTTCATACATGTCTATGTGTGTGTTCATACATGTCTATGTGTGTGTGTTCATGTCTATGTGTGTGTGTTCATACATGTCTATGTGTGTGTGTTCATGTCTATGTGTGTGTGTTCATACATGTCTATGTGTGTGTGTTCATACATGTCTATGTGTGTATGTTCATACATGTCTATGTGTGTGCGTTCATGTCTATGTGTGTGTGTTCATACATGTCTATGTGTGTGTGTTCATACATGTCTATGTGTGTGTGTTCATACATGTCTATGTGTGTGTTCATGTCTATGTGTGCGTTCATGTCTATGTGTGTGTGTTCATACATGTCTATGTGTGTGTTCATGTCTATGTGTGTGTGTTCATACATGTCTATGTGTGCGTTCATGTCTATGTGTGTGTGTTCATGTCTATGTGTGTGTGTTCATACATGTCTATGTGTGTGTGTTCATGTCTATGTGTGTGTGTTCATACATGTCTATGTGTGCGTTCATACATGTCTATGTGTGCGTTCATACATGTCTATGTGTGCGTTCATACATGTCTATGTGTGCGTTCATACATGTCTATGTGTGTGTGTTCATGTCTATGTGTGTGTGTTCATACATGTCTATGTGTGTGTGTTCATGTCTATGTGTGTGTGTTCATACATGTCTATGTGTGTGTGTTCATACATGTCTATGTGTGTGTGTTCATACATGTCTATGTGTGTGTTCATACATGTCTATGTGTGTGTTCATACATGTCTATGTGTGTATTCATACATGTCTATGTGTGTGTGTTCATACATGTCTATGTGTGTGTGTTCATGTCTATGTGTGTGTTCATACATGTCTATGTGTGCGTTCATACATGTCTATGTGTGTGTTCATACATGTCTATGTGTGTGCGTTCATACATGTCTATGTGTGTGCGTTCATGTCTATGTGTGCGTTCATGTCTATGTGTGCGTTCATACATGTCTATGTGTGTGCGTTCATGTCTGAGATGTGTGTGTTCATACATGTCTATGTGTGTGTTCATACATGTCTATGTGTGTGTTCATACATGTCTATGTGTGCGTTCATACATGTCTATGTGTGTGTTCATACATGTCTATGTGTGCGTTCATGTCTATGTGTGTGTGTTCATACATGTCTAGTGTGTGCGTTCATACATGTCTATTGTGTGCGTTCATGTCTATGTGTGTGTGTTCATACATGTCTATTGTGTGTGTTCATGTCTATGTGTGCGTTCATACATGTCTATGTGTGCGTTCATACATGTCTATGTGTGTGTGTTCATACATGTCTATGTGTGCGTTCATACATGTCTATGTGTGTGTTCATACATGTCTATGTGTGTGTTCATGTCTATGTGTGTGTTCATACATGTCTATGTGTGCGTTCATACATGTCTATGTGTGTGCGTTCATGTCTATGTGTGCGTTCATACATGTCGATGTGTGTGTTCATACATGTCTATGTGTGCGTTCATACATGTCTATGTGTGTGTTCATACATGTCTATGTGTATGTTCATACATGTCTATGTGTGCGTTCATACATGTCTATGTGTGCGTTCATACATGTCTATGTGTGTGCGTTCATACATGTCTATGTGTGTGTGTTCATGTCTATGTGTGTGTGTTCATACATGTCTATGTGTGCGTTCATACATGTCTATGTGTGCGTTCATGTCTATGTGTGTGTTCATGTCTATGTGTGTGTTCATACATGTCTATGTGTGCGTTCATACATGTCTATGTGTGTGTTCATGTCTATGTGTGTGTGTGTTCATACATGTCTATGTGTGTGTTCATGTCTATGTGTGTGTTCATGTCTATGTGTGTGTGTTCATACATGTCTATGTGTGCGTTCATGTCTATGTGTGCGTTCATGTCTATGTGTGTGTTCATGTCTATGTGTGCGTTCATACATGTCTATGTGTGCGTTCATACATGTCTATGTGTGTGTTCATACATGTCTATGTGTGTGTGTGTTCATACATGTCTATGTGTGTGTGTGTTCATACATGTCTATGTGTGTGTGTTCATACATGTCTATGTGTGTGTGTTCATACATGTCTATGTGTGTGCGTTCATGTCTATGTGTGTGTGTTCATACATGTCTATGTGTGTGTGTTCATGTCTATGTGTGTGTGTTCATACATGTCTATGTGTGCGTTCATACATGTCTATGTGTGTGTTCATACATGTCTATGTGTGTGTGTTCATACATGTCTATGTGTGTGTGTTCATACATGTCTATGTGTGTGTGTTCATACATGTCTATGTGTGTGTGTTCATGTCTATGTGTGTGTGTTCATACATGTCTATGTGTGTGTGTTCATGTCTATGTGTGTGTGTTCATACATGTCTATGTGTGTGTGTTCATACATGTCTATGTGTGTGTGTTCATGTCTATGTGTGTGTGTTCATACATGTCTGTGTGTGTGCGTTCATGTCTATGTGTGTGTGTTCATACATGTCTATGTGTGTGTTCATGTCTATGTGTGCGTTCATACATGTCTATGTGTGTGTGTTCATGTCTATGTGTGTGTGTTCATACATGTCTATGTGTGCGTTCATACATGTCTATGTGTGTGTGTTCATACATGTCTATGTGTGTGCGTTCATACATGTCTATGTGTGTGTGTTCATGTCTATGTGTGTGTGTTCATACATGTCTATGTGTGTGTGTTCATGCATGTCTATGTGTGTGTGTTCATACGTGTCTGTGTGTGTGTTTTTACATGTCTATGTGTGCGTTCATACATGTGCTATGTGTGTGTTCATACATGTCTGTGTGTGTTCATACATGTCTATGTGTGTGTGTTCATACATGTCTATGTGTGCGTTCATACATGTCTATGTGTGCGTTCATACATGTCTATGTGTGTGCGTTCATGTCTATGTGTGCGTTCATACATGTCTATGTGTGTGTGTTCATGTCTATGTGTGTGTGTTCATACATGTCTATGTGTGCGTTCATACATGTCTATGTGTGCGTTCATACATGTCTATGTGTGTGTGTTCATACATGTCTATGTGTGTGCGTTCATACATGTCTATGTGTGTGTGTTCATACATGTCTATGTGTGTGTGTTCATACATGTCTATGTGTGTGTGTTCATGTCTATGTGTGTGTGTTCATACATGTCTATGTGTGTGCGTTCATGTCTATGTGTGTGCGTTCATGTCTATGTGTGCGTTCATACATGTCTATGTGTGCGTTCATGTCTATGTGTGTGCGTTCATGTCTATGTGTGCGTTCATACATGTCTATGTGTGTGTTCATACATGTCTATGTGTGCGTTCATACATGTCTATGTGTGTGTTCATACATGTCTATGTGTGCGTTCATACATGTCTATGTGTGCGTTCATACATGTCTATGTGTGCGTTCATACATGTCTATTTGTGCGTTCATACATGTCTATGTGTGCGTTCATACATGTCTATGTGTGCGTTCCAGTATCAGTCAGTGAATTCTGGTCTCGTAGCGCTATTTGCGTTCTGGTAACTTTTGATTTACAAATTAAGCACTGGATTAATCCCTTTGTACAACTCCAGCACAAGAAGCCGAAATACTAAAAAAGGATTTTATTTAAAAGCAACTCAAAAGCAGAAACTGTAAATATAGATTAAAAATTAGATTAATGCGATTAAGGAAGATAACGCACCAAATAATGCTGTAATTAATTAATCGCAACTAATGTGATAATTTGACACCCCTAGTTTTCTTATTTGTTAATGTTTCATTCTTATAAGAAAATATATCTACAGTTGTTTACAAAAGTTGAAAAAAGCATTTTTTTTCTTTTTTTCCACTTACTGTACCGAACCGTGAACTCAAAACCAAGATACGTACCGAACCGTGATTTTTGTGTGCCGAGAAACTTAATTTCCCAGTGCAACATTCCTGTGGAATTAATAAGTCTCTATCTAATTTAAAGATGTTTAATGTGAAAAAGAAAATTACAAAATCACGTGAAGGTGAATTTATAAAAGGAACTAAATATTTAAACCCCAAAACAATCAGGACGCATTTGACCAACTTGTTCATTCAGTCCTCTCTCTCCATGTATCTTTATAAGGTCTCTCTATCGCTATCGTTTCGTGGCCAGCAGCCAATCACCTGCCAGCTCTCGTGCACTCTGCTTCCTCCTCACTGTGCTTCGGCTCCAATCAGATCACTCACACTGCGCGCGACACGGCACAACGCCACGATCGCCGCCGACAGCAGCGACACGGCGGAGGGCACGAGCCGACACACACACACACACACACACACACACACACACACACACACACACACACACTTCCTCTCTCTGTTACCGAACATCAGAGTCGCGTGTACCCCGCCACCCTCCCCCTTCCGCGTGAACGACGCACGTTAACGTTCATAACCTCCGCCCCTCCCCCCTGGTGCTGTGTTCTCTCCTCGTCTCTTTTCCCGCCCCTGCGGGGTCTCCATTGAGCTGCTTCCTCCCGCTCCGACCGGCTCATTTACCGCTGCCCCCCCCCCTCCCCGCCTTGCTTGTGCCAAACCCAGGTGATTATCCATCCGTCCCCCCCCCGTGAGCCCTCCCTCCATCACCTCCTCCTCCTCCTCGGTACCAACAGACCGACAAATCCCTCCCGGTGCTCCCCCCGCCCCTCCTCTTCTCTCCTCTCTTTCTGTCTCCTTCCCCGCCAGCCATGATCCGTGGCGGGCTAATTCCCAGACGGTCTTCTCCTCCTTCCTCTTCTCCTCCTCCTCCTCCTCGCGGGGCTGGTAAGTAGCAGCAGCACGCGCCGTCCATCTTCCTCCTCCTCCTCTCTGTGTCGGACTGCATGCTGTGTTCACGGTATTTATCGCTTGTTATCGGGTCTGCCTTCTTTTTCTCTCTGATTGACCCCCCCCTCAACACTCACCCTCCCTCCTCCTCCTTGGCTCTCTCTGCCTGAGGGGGGAGGTGTTAATGTGTCGCGTGGGAGAACCTTTTCCCCTCGCGGCCGGTGGCCACCATGACCTTCTGTCGGAGCCCGCGCCGCCCGCTTGACCAGACAGGGTAATTAGTTACGCCTCGGGGGAGCTGAGGGGGGAGGGGGGGGAGNCCCCTCGCGGCCGGTGGCCACCATGACCTTCTGTCGGAGCCCGCGCCGCCCGCTTGACCAGACAGGGTAATTAGTTACGCCTCGGGGGAGCTGAGGGAGGAGGGGGGGAGACACACACACTCCCACACTGGCTACGCGCACACACTCCCGCGCTGGCTGCGCGCGCACACACACACACTCCCGCGCTGGCTCCGCGCGCACACACATACACTTCCACACTGGCTACGCGCGCACACATACACTTCCACACTGGCTGCGCGCACACACACATCCATGATCTCTGCATGTATTTGTTTCCTTTTTTCAAACGGACACGCGCGCGTTTTTTCATTTACACGTGCATGCGGTCTGCTTGTGGCACACACATATGACTGTTCTTGTGTGTGTTTTTGTACCATTGTGAGGACCAGAACCAGGCAGGGTACCAACACAGGGTTCAGGTTAGAACCAGCTTCTGAACAGTCCTGTTAAATAAAACCAAACAAAGAGAAAGTTGCATCATGACGTTCAACTCTGGAGATCAAACAGAACATTTAAATAAAACTGGGCTTTTGTTCAAAGTGTCAGAAAAAAAAACCTTCACAGGTTCTTAATTACCTTGTGTAGATCAGACGGCCTCGCTGTTGGGTCGGAATCTCTCAGAGACACATGTTGTGCATCTGGAACCTGGTTCTGTTTAGGTTCTGCAGGACAGAGAGTCAGAAACAGTCACACACTCCCTGGAGAGGAGCTGGAGACCAGAATGTGATTAAAATAATATTAATTTGTGAACGAACCTGGACTCATTTAAACTTGGACATATTTAAACCTGGACATATTTAGACTTGGACATATATAAATCTGGACTCATTTAAACTTGGACATATTTAAACCTGGACATATTTAGACTTGGACATATATAAATCTGGACATATTTAAACTTGGACATGTATAAATCTGGACATATTTAAACCTGGACATATATAAATCTGGACATATTTAAACCTGGACATATATAAATCTGGACATATTTAAACCTGGACATATATAATCTGGACATATTTAAACCTGGACATATATAAATCTGGACATATTTAAACCTGGAATCATTTAAACTTTGACTCATTTAAACTTGGACTCATTTAAACTTGGACATGTATAAATCTGGACATATTTAAACCTGGACATATTTAAACCTGGACTCATTTAAACCTGGACTCATTTAAACTTGGACATATATAAATCTGGACATATTTAAACCTGAACATATTTAAACCTGGACTCATTTAAACTTTGCCTCATTTAAACTTGGACTCATTTAAACCTGGACTCATTTAAACCTGGACTCATTTAAACCTGGACATATTTAAACCCGGACATGTTTAAACTTGGATATATTTAAACTTGGACATATTTAAACCTGGACATATTTAAACCTGGACATATTTTAACCCGGACATATTTAAACCCGGACATATTTAAACCTGGACATATTTAAACCTGGACATATTTTAACCCGGACATATTTAAACCTGGACATGTTTAAACCTGGACATATTTAAACCTAGACATGTTTAAACCTGGACATATTTAAACTTGGACATATTTAAACTTGGACATATTTAAACCTGGACATATTTAAACCTGGACATATTTTAACCCGGACATATTTAAACCCGGACATATTTAAACCTAGACATATTTAAACCTGGACATATTTTAACCCGGACATATTTAAACCCGGACATGTTTAAACCTAGACATGTTTAAACCTGGACATATTTAAACCTGGACATATTTAAACCTGGACATGTTTTAACCCGGACATGTTTAAACCCGGACATGTTTAAACCTGGACATGTTTAAACCCGGACATATTTAAACCTGGACATATTTAAACCTGGACATATTTAAACCCGGACATATTTAAACCCGGACATGTTTAAACCCGGACATGTTTAAACCCGGACATGTTTAAACCCGGACATGTTTAAACCCGGACATATTTAAACCTGGACATGTTTAAACCTGGACATGTTTAAACCTGGACATATTTAAACCCGGACATATTTAAACCTGGACATGTTTAAACCTGGACATGTTTAAACCTGGACATATTTAAACCTGGACATGTTTAAACCCGGACATATTTAAACCCGGACATATTTAAACCTGGACATGTTTAAACCTGGACATGTTTAAACCCGGACATATTTAAACCTGGACATGTTTAAACCCGGACATATTTAAACCTGGACATGTTTAAACCTGGACATGTTTAAACCCGGACATATTTAAACCTGGACATGTTTAAACCTGGACATGTTTAAACCTGGACATATTTAAACCTGGACTCATTTAAACTTGGACATACTGTATTTGTTTGTATTTGCAGTCTGTCATGTTCCACACGTGACCTGGACATGTTTAAACCTGGACATGTTTAAACCCGGACATATTTAAACCTGGACATATTTAAACCTGGACATGTTTAAACCTGGACATGTTTAAACCCGGACATGTTTAAACCCGGACATGTTTAAACCCGGACATATTTAAACCTGGACATGTTTAAACCCGGACATATTTAAACCCGGACATATTTAAACCTGGACATGTTTAAACCTGGACATATTTAAACCTGGACATGTTTAAACCTGGACATGTTTAAACCTGGACATGTTTAAACCTGGACATATTTAAACCCGGACATATTTAAACCCGGACATATTTAAACCTGGACATGTTTAAACCTGGACATATTTAAACCTGGACATATTTAAACCTGGACTCATTTAAACTTGGACATACTGTATTTGTTTGTATTTGCAGTCTGTCATGTTCCACACGTGACCTGGACATGTTTAAACCCGGACATGTTTAAACCCGGACATGTTTAAACCCGGACATATTTAAACCTGGACATGTTTAAACCCGGACATATTTAAACCCGGACATATTTAAACCTGGACATGTTTAAACCCGGACATATTTAAACCTGGACATGTTTAAACCTGGACATGTTTAAACCTGGACATATTTAAACCTGGACTCATTTAAACTTGGACATACTGTATTTGTTTGTATTTGCAGTCTGTCATGTTCCACACGTGACCTGGAAATGTTTAAAACGTGTTGTATGTAGAGATTCCGTGTGATTCCAGCTGAACATCATCACGTGTCTCCCGAGATCAGCAGGATTAAAGTGTAAACATATTTTTGCACGTGTTAAAGTATCGTTGTGGTAACTGGTAACTCTCCGTTAGTTAGACTCAAATCATAGAAACTTTAGTATTGGACTGCGGGGGGACGGGACGGGACGGGGGGACGGGTCTAACCCTTGAATCTACATATAAATCTAACGCTGCCCAGATTACCAGTGTGGTATCAGCTGATCTGTAATCCAGCAGCTCAGTCAGAAAAAGCCCGGTCCACTTCCTGGTACCTGGTATGCGTAGTCTCATGAGACCGTGGTCCAGACTAGATGTTGGTCTAACGGTCACTCAGCTGGACTGTAGGTACTGAAATCAGAAGCTAACACTGAACAGAACTGGACAGAACCTTTCCAGCAGCTGTTGAACTGCTTGGTGTCACATGACCAACCTTCAGGATCTTCTCTTCACAGATCAAAGCGTTGTGACCCAACAACCCGAACTGTGTGTCAATTAAACATAAGTGTGTGTTGATGTGCGTGAGAGGTCATGTCAAGCATGACGAGCGGCGTGTGTGTGGACAGCGACCTCTCCTCGATGCTCCAGAGAAGCTCCGCCTCCTCCCATCATCACCCAAATCACCATGGTTATGGAGGTCAAGGACAGGTGAGTCCACTTTGTCCTTCTGATCAACTACGATTCAGTAGAACCAAATGAGGACTGACTGTGATTCAGGTCTGAATGATGTTCCGAAGGTCGGTCCACACTAAAACACAAATATGTTATTAGTCACAACGACCCTCGTGAAGACACTGTCTTTGAAATGACGTCATCTAAGAACACAGAACGACCCATGTTGCTGTAGTTACTGGACCGGGCCTGTAGGTAGCGCTGTCGTACTGTCACGAGAACACACACCAGGCCACACCTGATTTTACATGTTGGGCTGGAGGCGGAGCTATGACATCACTCAGTAGGTCTGTTTTAACTGTCTACACCAACTCCAGGTTTCTCTCTGTGTGGACTGCTAGTCCAAAAACTCTGCTGTAATCTGAGTCCTGTGTTTATATGGTGCAATTTCCACACCTGTAGACACCCCTCCTCACTCCTCATCACCCCTCCTCACTCCTCATCACAACTCCTCACCCCACACTCTTCATCACCCCATTCCTCCTCACCCCTCACTCCTCATCACCCCTCATCACCCTTCACTCCCCTCTCCTTATCACCCCTCACTCCTCCTCACCCCTCACTCCTCATCACCCATTACCCCTCCTCACCCCTCACTCGTCATCACCCCCATTCCTCCTCAACCCTCACTCCTCCTCACCCCTCCTCACTCCTCATCACGACTCCTCACCCCTCACTCCTCCTCACCCCTCCTCACTCCTCATCACCCCTCCTCACTCCTCATCACGACTCCTCACCCCACACTCTTCATCACCCCATTCCTCCTCACCCCTCATTCCTCCTCACCCTTTCCTCACTCCTCATCACGACTCCTCACCCCACACTCCTCATCACCCCTCCTCACCCTTCACCCCTCACTCCTTATCACCCCTCACTCCTCCTCACCCCTCACTCCTCATCACCCATTACCCCTCCTCACCCCTCACTCGTCATCACCCCCATTCCTCCTCAACCCTCACTCCTCCTCACCCCTCCTCATTCCTCATCACGACTCCTCACCCCATACTCTTCCTCACCCCTCACTCCTCCTCACCCCTCCTCACTCCTCATCACGACTCCTCACCCCTCACTCCTCCTCACCCCTCCTCACTCCTCATCACGACTCCTCACCCCTCACTCCTCCTCACCCCTCCTCCCTCCTCATCACCCCTCCTCACTCCTCACCCCCCCTCACTCCTCATCACGACTCCTCACCCCACACTCCTCATCACTCCTCACTCCTCATCACCCCTCACTCCTCATCACCCTTCACTCCTCCGCGATTTAAAAAAATTAAGATTTTGCATAGTGGCGCTTTTTGGCTCCCCAGACTTTCCGTAGCGTTAGTTTCACATGGTTTGCTGAAACAAACGTGCAACAAGAGACCTCACGCTGCAACATTTGCCTAAAGCCCATCGCAGTCAAAGGCAGCAGCACCACAAACCTGTTCTAACACCTGAACTACTTCGTGTACGTGTCATGGTACAGAGTAAAGCTCCTGAGATGTTGAGCAGAAGTAAATTGTCCTGACAGAATATAGATCCATCCAGGCCTGCATGTTCTGGTTCTGTGCTCAGTTGACTTCCATGAGGTCCTGCTCGGGTCAGACTTGGTTAGATGGCGGTTGGTGATCTGAACCTCACAACTGATGCATCAGAATGTTCAGAATACAAACATTGATGGTCTTTATTTCAGGTGTCAGGTCTGGCACCGATGCTCGACTACACCACTGAGATGGACCGGTATCGCTCGTCCATCGCCAACTTCTACAAGACCAACGTCAATATGAACATGAACGTTACAAACTTCCCCCAGTCAGCCAAACTGGCAGCACGTTTGGCGGCGGCTGCTCCCATCTTCCCTCCAGCTGCTGCCAGGCTGGGCGCCATGGCAACAGCACCCTGGGGTTGCCATGACAACATGAACATGAACCACCCAGCAGCTGTGTTCTGGGGTCGACCCAAACCTGTGGCAACGACGCCAACACATCATCACCACCACCACCCCTCAGTAACGCCAGGTCACATGACCTCCTCACACCCTCACAATGGAGTGCACCAGAGTGGTGGGGGATCAGGAGGAGGAGGCGGAGGCAGCAGTGAGGGGGGAGGAGCTGAAAAACATGGACATACTGCATCACTTCCTGTTACGCAGGGAACTTCACACCATCACCCCATGGCCCATAGCAATGGGAACTTCCTCCCTGGTTACAGCAGTGGGGCAGATTGCGGCACCATGAACAAGCAAGGACACACCCACACGGACATGATGGGCCTGTCAGAGGGAAGCAGCTGCAATGGGGGAGGGGTAATGGGTGGTGGATTCCTAGGGGGGCTTGGATTACCCCCTGGGGTCATTGTTATGGCAATGGGGTCTGCAGGGGGTGGGATCTCAGATTCTAGCAGCGCATTTCAAATGACAGGTGGCCAGCGGGCGTTAACAGACTGCCAACAGCATGCTAATTCCTCCCCCTGCCCTTCCTCCTCCTCACCTTCATCATCAGGAGTAACGACTGGTGGTGTCTCCTTGTCCTCATCTTCCTCTTCCTCATCGGGGACAGTAGCAAAGAGAAAGAGGAAGCGGTGCGGCGTGTGCGGACCGTGCAGGAGGCTGATCAACTGTGGCGTCTGTTCGTCCTGCCGAAACAGGAAGACAGGTCACCAGATCTGCAAGTTCAGGAAGTGTGAGGAGCTGAAGAAGAAGCCAGGGGGGGGAGGCGGGGGTTTGGAGGTGAGTAGATGAACACTCACTCACTCACTCACTCACTCACTCACTCTTACATTCACTCACTCACTCACTCACTCACTCACTCACTCACTCACTCACTCACATTCACTCACTCACTCACTCACTCACTCACTCACTCACTAACTCTCACATTCACTCACTCATTCACTCACTCACTCACTCACTAACTCTCACATTCACTCACTCATTCACTCACTCACTCACTCACTAACTCTCACATTCACTCACTCACTCACTAACTCTCACATTCACTCACTCACTCACTCACTCACTCACTCACTCACTCACTCACTCACTCACACATCACTCACTCACTCACTCACTCACTCTCACATTCACTCACTCACTCACTCACACATTCACTCACTCACTCACTCACTAACTCTCACATTCACTCACTCACTCACTCACTCACATTCACTCACTCACTCACTCACTCACTCACATTCACTCACTCACTCACTCACTCACTCACTAACTCTCACATTCACTCACTCACTCACTAACTCTCACATTCACTCACTCACTCACTCACTCACTGTGATTCTAACAGGAAGTGTGTGTGAGAGATGTATGGAGTCATCAGGGAGGTCAAACTCGTGTCAATGAATTATTGATCGTCACCACTTCTAATGACACACACACAAACTAGGAGGTAGAGAACATAAATATTATCTGTTTCTGCACTCTGCAGGGTCTCTTTATCACTAGGAGTCAGTGCAGGGTGGTCTGTGTGTGTGTGTGTGTGTGTGTGTGTGTGTCTGCTGGCAGGTTGCCAGACCTCAGTAGGCTCAGAGCTCTTGCTTTTCACCACCCACCATCTGCACAGCACTCACACACTCAGCAGGATGAGTGATGCCTTCCAGCTTCACTGGCAGTCATCTGGGTTAAGTGAGCCAGGACACACACACACACACGTATGAACGCACACACACACACACACACACACGTATGAACGCACACACACACACACACACGTATGCACGCACACACACACACACACACGTATGAACGCACACACACGTATGCACGCACACACACACACACACACGTATGAACGCACACACACGTATGCACGCACACACACACACACACCTCTGCACATACGAACCTTAACAAAAAACAAGCAGCTAAATGTCCTAATCTCACATTGTGTGAGTGTTCATGTGTGTTTGTATGTGATTGCATGTATAGTCCAGTGTGCACGCATGTTTGTGTCTGTGCATGTGTGTGTATGCGTGTGTCTGAGTATGCATGTGTGTGTTTGTCTGTGTATGTGCATGTGTGTGTGTGTGCATGCATGTGTGTGTGTGTGTGTGTGTGTGTGTGTATGCGTGTGTGTGTGACTGTGCATGTGTGGCTGTGTGTGTGGGTGTGTGTGTGTGTGTTACAGTCTGTTGGTGTGTGTGTGTGTGTGTGTTACAGTCTGTTGGTCTGTGTGTGTGTGGTGGGTTTGTATTTCTGACCTCCTGAGGACCAGTTTCCTGACTTTTACTATCTTTCTGGGGTCCGAGGGTTCTTGTGGGGACCGAAGCCTGGTCCCCATGAGGGGGACTCCCCTTTTTAGGGTTAGGGGTTAGGTTTATAGGTATGGTGTGAATAGAGTTTTAGTTAGTCTTAGGGTTAGTTATAGATCAGTAATGGTTAAGGTTAGGAAAAGGGTTTGGGTTAGGTATAAATCTAGTTACTAAAATCAATGGAAGTCAATGGACGGTCCCCATAAGGATACCAAAACACACTTGTGTGTGTGTGTGTATGCGTGTGTGTGTGACTGTGCATGTGTGTGCATGTGTGTGCATGTGTGTGTATGTGTGTGTATGTGTGTGTGTTAGCAGGTGGTTTCACTCTCTTGCCTCATCTCTTCTTCTTCTCTCTGGTTGAAGTCATCCTGACTGACTGATTCTCCTCCAGCTGTAAACTTTGATGGAGGAACTTTAAAGCTGTAATCTGGATTTTTCCTGTTTTCAGGAGTTTTGTATGATTTTTGAAATTCTATAAAAGTGACATTCTGACCCGGTTCTATAATATAATGTAGGAAAAACATCATATTTTAGTCTCAAAGCCCTGCACTGTCCGTAGAGGTGCATTTTATTTTGACTGAGCGCCGCCCAGCATTAGCCAATAGCATTCTACATCTGCATCGTACACCTCAATCAACCAGAAGAACTACGACTGGTCAGTGTTTACGAGTTGTTTACAACTCTGCAAAGACACGGGAATCACGAAGCAGCAACCGCCCTAAATAAACATATAAATTATATAAATGTAACTTACCCAGGAAGTGTCCATCATAACAAAGGTGGCACGCTGCACGGATGGCAGCTGACGCTCGCTAACGTATCATGGAAACAGAGGGGCGGGACTTAAAGGTGTAACTCATTTTTAAGCTAAATGGCGCCCTCTTTGAAGAATCTCCAGAATGCTGCTTTGAGACACTCTGGGTTCTATCTTTTGTTCTACGGGGTCCAGAACCAAATGATTGGGTCGTGGTTACAACCAAACCTCAGACTAGAATCAGTTTGTGTCTGAAAACATGCTGGATTTATAGTTAGTTCACTAACATCTGGATCAGCAGCTAGATCTGCAGCTGGATCGGCAGCTGGATCAACAGCTGGATCAGCCGCTGGATCAGCAGCTGGATCAGCAGCTGGATCAACAGCTGGATGAACAGCTGGATCAGCCGCTGGATCAGCAGCTGGATCAGCAGCTGGATCAACAGCTGGATGAACAGCTGGATCAGCAGCTGGATCAGCAGCTGGATCAGCAGCTGGATCAGCCGCTGGATCAACAGCTGGATCAACAGCTGGATCTGCAGCCCGATCAGCAGCTGGATCAACAGCTGGATCTGCAGCCCAATCAGCAGCTGGATCAGCAGCTGGATCAACAGCTGGATCTGCAGCCCGATCAGCAGCTGGATCAACAGCTGGATCTGCAGCCCAATCAGCAGCTGGATCAACAGCTGGATCAACAGCTGGATCAGCAGCTGGATCAGCAGCTGGATCTGCAGCCCGATCAGCAGCTGGATCAACAGCTGGATCTGCAGCCCGATCAGCAGCTGGATCAACAGCTGGATCTGCAGCCCAATCAGCAGCCCAATCAGCAGCTGGATCAGCAGCTGAGTTTGACCAACCCTGGCTGGTATTTTTGTCTGACATGGTGTTGAAACTCTTCTTCTCTGTCCCTGTTTCAGCGGCCGCCCTCCGTCCCGACTGGCGAGGCGTTTCGTTGGTTCTTCTAGCCCTCCCTTCATCGATGGACTCACAGGCTCCAGCAGTTAGTTACACACATGTACTACAGAACCTGGACTCAGCAACAGGAGCTTGTGGAACTGGACCAGAGGCTTTGCAGCAGGATTTCGTTCTGCGTGGAGGACTATGATAGTCCACAAATCCCAGATCAGCTGGATAAGCGTGCGGGTCTGCTGGCTGGAAGAAGAGGAAGAGAGCGTCTGATCACAGGAAACAAACACAATCAGTTTCAGATTTTATTTAAAGGTTCTTTCCAAGTAAAATAGGATCCAGTTCCCAAACGGACACACAAAAGCTTCTGTGGTAGAACCTCATTCCTGTAGTGGTCCGTCTCTGATCTGGACCCTGTGTGACACCTGGTAACTTCCTGTAAGTCAGCTGGTATCATCAGAGCAGGTCAGGCCTCGTGGTTTCCAGGTTTTACTTGTGTTAGAGGTCATTATGGGACACGATTTGATCCCTTCTGTAGATTTCATTTGGCACAAAGAATCCAGGACATGTGGACCTGGACTGTCCAGGACCCAGCAGGAACAGATAAAAACACTCATGTTTTTAAATAAATGTGGATTTCTCCACCATCCTCCTCGTGTTACTCAAACACACCATCACCTTCTTTAACACTCAGAGAAGCTCCGCCTTCCTCTTCTTCCTCTTAGTGAACTCCACTGTAGCCAACACAGGAAGATTCAGGACTGAACCATAGAGACCAAAACCAGCTGACCTCAAAGTGGAGCCAAAAACTGACCTCAGCAGGAAGTGATCCAAGACTGTTAATATGGACTCCAAGTTCCCCACTTTGGACTACAACAACCACATCACTGTTATCTGTCTCTTCTGTCTACCTCCTCCTCAACAACTTTAAAGGCACCTTGATTGACTTTTACATGATGGTGCAGCGTGAACTGCTTCTGAACTCTCTTCATGGTCCAGACCGGATGCATATGTATTTAATCT
Source organism: Pachypanchax playfairii (assembly GCA_006937955.1). Classification (NCBI taxonomy): domain Eukaryota; kingdom Metazoa; phylum Chordata; class Actinopteri; order Cyprinodontiformes; family Aplocheilidae; genus Pachypanchax; species Pachypanchax playfairii. Next base: position 927,285 of record SSNP01000153.1, on the reverse strand, counting down.
GGTAGTTAAAGGAGCTGTAAGACTTTATTTCTCTGGAGCTTGAAAGAAGAATCTCAGGGTGCAGTCATGCTTCAGGTGGTTCCTTATCACCTGAAGAAGACAGATTCCCTACAAGGCTGTAGCTTTTATCTGCACTGGTGTTTAACTTAAAGAAAAACATCTTATTGATGAAGTTTAAATGTAGACTCCTTCAGTCCCCTTTAAAGCTCCTCTATCATGTTATTTTACAGCTGTCAACATCTGGATAGACACATATATGATCAAATCTTACCTTTAGTGTTATACAGTCTTCATTTATCCTGAAATATAACTAATATTCTTGAGTTATTCTCCAACCAGGAAGTAAAACACTCTGTTTACCTTAAATCCCATCTCTCCTCCAGGCCCCTCCCCCTCATGAGTGCTGCCCCTCGAGCTGCCTGAATAAAATTATGAATAAATTCCTGTAACTCTCACAGCTAAATGAACATTTTCGCTGAGACATTTATAGAAAGTAAAATACTACAAACGGTGGTGTTTAGTGTCTTGCTTCAGACTCTGGCAGCTCGGGGTGTGTGTTTAATCTGCAGGTTCTGGTGTAACATTGTGACATCACTATGTTACAGTCAGGTGGTTTTCCAGGAGAGAGTGGAGCAGCTGCTCAGAGCGCAGGATTCAGGAGGATTACTGAGAAATGTGTGTATTAAACCAAAAACCACTCTGGAGGGTTTAATAAGGAAATAATATCATAACATGGTTAAANAGATCCAAACAGCTGATTTTACATGATACGGGAACTTTAAATGTGAGACCTGATCAGGACCTCAAGAGAGTTCAGAACCAGTTTCTGGTGCACTCTGGGCCACATGCTGGTCAGCAGGAGCATCCAGCTGCAGTTTTTGACTGTGGCAGAAATACTCACAGTGAACCAAACCGTTGGACACCATGAGCTGAACTCTGGGACTGAAAGGAACAGAAAGGAAAGAAATGAGAACATTCCACACTGCAGCTGTGGGATTTCCACCATGTTTGTGGGTCATCGTGCTCAGTGACACCGTGTACACACTAAAACATTCAGATTAAAATGTATCTCAAAATCAATTTCTTGGAAAGTGGTTTTATGGCAGATTCAACAACTGACAAGTACAAGTAAACAGGTCTTAACCAAGTCTTTTTGTGAAAGGATAACTCAAGAACATTAACTGATCAAAAACAACATGAGTCAGATGGAACCTGGTCTAAACTCTTCATTACCAGTCACAGGTAGAACCTGGTCTAAACTCTTCATTACCAGTCACAGGTGGAACCTGGTCTAAACTCTTCATTACCAGTCACAGGTAGAACCTGGTCTAAACTCTTCATTACCAGTCACAGGTAGAACCTGGTCTAAACTCTTCATTACCAGTCACAGGTAGAACCTGGTCTAAACTCTTCATTACCAGTCACAGGTGGAACCTGGTCTAAACTCTTCATTACCAGTCACAGGTAGAACCTGGTCTAAACTCTTCATTACCAGTCACAGGTAGAACCTGGTCTAAACTCTTCATTACCAGTCACAGGTAGAACCTGGTCTAAACTCTTCATTACCAGTCACAGGTAGAACCTGGTCTAAACTCTTCATTACCAGTCACAGGTAGAACCTGGTCTAAACTCTTCATTACCAGTCACTGGTAGAACCTGGTCTAAACTCTTCATTACCAGTCACAGGTAGAACCTGGTCTAGGTTAAGAGCTTTTCAGACTTTTGTTAAAGGTGCGTTCACACCGGAGGCTTTATAGCATCATGTATCACTCCCAACGGTTCCAGGTTGACTGTTGTACACTGAAGCTTGTAACGCCTGCCAATTCTGAGAACAGAGTGCGTAGGCGGGGCTTCAGCTGTTGCTGAACTATGGTGCATCATATATTTAATTGCTTAATAAAGTTAGGCAACGTCGACGTCGGGTGCATCAGCAATAAGTTTGTCCTCCATTGTTGAAATTAGGTTTTTCCTGGTCTCACTTCCTTCAAGTCATGTGTAGTGACATCACTACAATAACACGTTCTGATTGGTTCACGTGCTGCTTCAAGAGTGTCAAAAGTTCAACTAGCTAAACTTTTATATCGTTCGTAATTACAGCGTCAATGCTTGAAATGCTTGAAAAGCGGACGCTGCTCACATTCACAAAGCGCCGCAGCGACTCTGACGCTGGTCTGACGGACTCCTTTCCATCTAATCTTGACGCTTGTGATGCTCACGGCTGGGCCGGTGTGAACGCACCATTATAGAGACGTAAGTTTCCTGCAACACCACCAGCAGCAGCAGCATCGTGGCTTCAGTTTTTAATTTTACTTTCCTCATCATTGTTCCTACAGGATTGTTTGTAGAATATCTGTTTACTTGGTGAAATGTCCCTTTGTCTCATGGGAACTAAAATCCAATGTCTTCGTCCTCTCAGGCTGAGTGGGGTGATGGTGTTGGGGGGTGCTGAGAGTCTGTCCTCTTCCTCCTCATGTAATCTGTCTCTGTGACCTCTTCATGTGCTGAATTATAATAAAGCATTTCAAAGACTGGCAGTGTGTGTGACACACACACCGGGGCGATGTTAGACGGTGTGTCTGTGTGTGTGTGTGTGTGTGTGTGTGGGGGGGGTGATGTCTGGTGATTGCATCATGCATTGCAGTGAGTCATGATGTATGTGAGCGGGAGGCAGCAGGCAGGAAAATGAACAATATGTTTTCCTGTTTGTGTGAAAATTTTCTGCCACAAGATGGAAGCNGTGTGTGTGTGTGTTTGAGTGTGTGTGTGCGTGCATGTGTGTTTGAAGGTGTGTGCATGTGTCTGTGTGTGTGTTTGAGTGTGTGTGTGTGTGCGTGCATGTGTCTGTGTGTGTGTTTGAGTGTGTGTTTGAAGGTGTGTGCGTGTGTGCATGTGTCTGTGTGTGTGTTTGAGTGTGTGTTTGAAGGTGTGTGCGTGTGTGCATGTGTCTGTGTGTGTGTTTGAGTGTGTGTGTGCGTGCATGTGTCTGTGTGTGTGTTTGAGTGTGTGTTTGAAGGTGTGTGCGTGTGTGCATGTGTCTGTGTGTGTGTTTGAGTGTGTGTTTGAAGGTGTGTGCGTGTGTGCATGTGTCTGTGTTTGAGTGTGTGTGTGCGTGCATGTGGGCTCATCATCTTCATAATGGTGTTGCTATCTGACAGAAAGAAAGACAGAGAGGCTGGTTGTCCCTGACGACGGTGTGCTGTGTTGCTAGGCAACTGCACTAACAATGGCCCACCACCAGTGTTCTAGAATGAGGGGCGTGGCCTACAGATAGGCGCCGCTCTCCCTTCAGCCCATCAGCTTTGATGTAAGTGATGGATTTTTATCGAGCTTCACAGATTTGGAGTTTCAGTCTGTTGTTTAAATAAAAACATCTTTTAGAAGAAACTTTATTTTATCATTTTTTATTTTGATCTGATTGAAACTCCTTTTAAAAAAATGTTGAAGCTGCAGAAGAAGATGAAGTTTGAGACTTCATCTCAGACCCAGACCCAGACCCAGACCCAGACCAGATCCTGCTGGTTGGTGGATTTAAGATCTAAACCCTGGACTTCTTGGTTGCTGCTACGTCTTGTTCATGTGAGATAACTGAAGGTAGAACCAGACCACAGGAGGACAGGAGGAGGACAGTGTCCCTCAGCTGTCTCACTTAGCTTTTACTAAAACTTGTTGTTTTCTGTGAAACTGGATTCAAGTAAAGGAACCGGAACTAAAAGAGTCCGAGTGACCTGCTGCTGCTAACGGGTCCAAAGACCCGCTTTAAACCCGGTTCAATTCACTTCATGTTTATTTATAAACCACCAGGTTATAACACAATCCTTCAGAACCAGAACCAGGATGAGTTCTACTGGACCCGCTGGGGTCTGAGAGGACAGGAAGAAACCTCCAGCAGAACCAGAACCAGGAGGAGTTCTACTGGACCCGCTGGGGTCTGAGAGGACAGGAAGAAACCTCCAGCAGAACCAGAACCAGGAGGAGTTCTACTGGACCCGCTGGGGTCTGAGAGGACAGGAAGAAACCTCCAGCAGAACCAGAACCAGGAGGAGTTCTACTGGACCCGCTGGGGTCTGAGAGGACAGGAAGAAACCTCCAGCAGAACCAGAACCAGGAGGAGTTCTACTGGACCCGCTGGGGTCTG
>SSNP01000153.1:865184-923057 GCA_006937955.1 Pachypanchax playfairii | reverse complement strand
TTAGTGCAGCAGAACTTCCCTCGAGACTCATTATCTCGTTTAATTTTCTTCTTCTGGGACCGCGGAGGAGGAACACATGAAGCACGTGGAGCTGCAGGACGAGGAGAAACATGTTCTTCATGCGCCACCTGCTGGTGAGAAGTTTCACCTCAGCTGGAAGTAACGTGATCCAGAATGAGTTTATCATGATGGTTCCGAGTCTGTAGATTCATCTCATGGTGATCAGGTCTAGATTTATTTTATGCTATAAGAAAAGCTTTTCCAGGTTTTTACATGATGAATGAACAGATATAAAACCAAAAGAACCGGTCCATCTTCAAAACTTACACAGGAATCAGTATCAGTGAACCAAAACGCTGGACCGGTTCTGCTTGAGTGGAGCTGAATCAGACCTCTAGAACAGATCAAAGAGGAGGTGTTTACCCATGAAACAAGCAGCTCATCCCAGCTGTCAGCACGGTGGAGGAGGACTGCTGGTCTGGGCTTGTTCAGCAGCTACAGGAACTGGACCCCCCTTCATGGTGGTCTGTCCTTCTGCATCAAGGCGTGTCCAGTATCTGATTCAGAGTTTTGTGATTGTGGATCAGGTGGTGATGAAGCAGCTGTACCATGTGACTGATTCAGGTTCACCAGTGTGAGGGTTTGTAGACTTGGTACTGTATTAGATGGTCTGATCTCTTCTAGTCCCGTGCTGTAAACCAGATGGTGAATCTGAGATCATGTGGATTCTGGTCTGATTTGTGTTTAATGTTAGTTGTAACTTATTATTTATAAAGCAGCAGTTCAGGTAAACAAACATCATGTCGGTTGAGTGTTAGTCTTTTACCATGTGGACCAGGACTCTGGTGATACAAGAACCTGAAGGTTCTACCTGCTAAAATAAAAACAAAGTCAAAACAAAACTGTTATATTTCTGTCCACTTGATGGCGCCATGGAGCAAATTAAGCATGTTGACACTCACATCCACAAGAACCTGACTGAGATGCTGGTGGACCTTCAGAGACCTGAACCTGACTGAGAAGCTGGTGGACCTTCAGAGACCTGAACCTGACTGAGATGCTGGTGGACCTTCAGAGACCTGAACCTGACTGAGAAGCTGGTGGACCTTCAGAGACCTGAACCTGACTGAGATGCTGGTGGACCTTCAGAGACCTGAACCTGACTGAGAAGCTGGTGGACCTTCAGAGACCTGAACCTGACTGAGAAGCTGGTGGACCTTCAGAGACCTGAACCTGACTGAGATGCTGGTGGACCTGCAGAGACCTGAACCTGACTGAGATGCTGGTGGACCTGCAGAGACCTGAACCTGACTGAGATGCTGGTGGACCTTCAGAGACCTGAACCTGACTGAGATGCTGGTGGACCTTCAGAGACCTGAACCTGACTGAGATGCTGGTGGACCTTCAGAGACCTGAACCTGACTGAGATGCTGGTGGACCTTCAGAGACCTGAACCTGACTGAGATGCTGGTGGACCTTCAGAGACCTGAACCTGACCGAGATGCTGGTGGACCTCCAGAGACCTGAACCTGACTGACAGAGTTCCTCTGCTTAAGGAGGTCCTGCTGGACCATCAGTTTCTCTGAGGACGTTGGGAGTCAAACCAAAGACCAGACGAGGTTTTCATCAAACCTTTTATTCAGAACCTTTTCTGTGAAGACCTCCAGTTATTTACATGTTCCGTCCCTCCATTACAGAAACCTCAGGTCTTCTAATGGACCTGTGTGAGCAGCGATGACCGACACATACAGCTGAGGAGAAGACCTGGACCTTCAGAGTTCTGGGTTTCTTTTACTTTAAATTGGTCCACTGATTCTTTCTGGTGGGCGGGGTCTAAACATCTCAGTTAAACGTCTCTAAGTCCAGAATCCCAGAACCAACATGTTCAAGTAATTAATGCCAAAAATCCACGTACAAGCAGAACCCCAAGAGAGATTGGACCTCCGAGTCTCCAGGTTCTTATCAAAACATCAAGTCTGTTTGTGCAGAAGGAGATTGTTTCAGGACCGCTGGTCCGAACCCGGACCCGCTGACAGGAAGCTGGATGTGCTGTGCTGGTCTATGAGGACCTGAACGTCTCTGTGGGACTTCCTAAGGGGAGGCTGGGGGGCGGAGTCAGGCTGGGCAGAGTGGTTCTGAGGGTGTGAGTTGGACTCGGGCGGGTGGAGAAGTTCTGAGCGGTATCCGAGCTCGGGTTTAATGTGTGATGAGTTCTCAGTCTGTTGGACGGGACATGAGCTGAAAGCCATGTGGTTTAACTGTCTGTCAGTTGGTGGCGTGGACAATGTACTTCTGTCCATCTGTCCTTCTGATGCAGTGCTGAAGGACCCGGGTTTAGCAGGAGGGCTGGAACTCTCAGGACAGAGACCGGCATGTAAAGAAGAGCTGCTGCAGGTTCTGCTGAGTCCGTCCCACATCTGGATGCAGGTCTCAGAGTCAGCATGTGAAAGTAAAGCCTTGGCTGTAGAGAAGACGCCTTCAGCAGACCGGTGGGGGTCAGCAGGTGCAACCTGACATGCGGGACTGGTGGTCTCATCTCCTTGATGTGTGGAGGCGGAGTCCATGTGAGCTGGATGGAGATGGGTGCAACAAGGCGTCTTCATGTCCTCAGGTGAAGATGTTTTATGGTGTTGATAAGATTCTGAAGGCAGAACAGAACTGAAATCCAGATGTGAAGAGTTACCAGAACCAGAGGGAGGAGATTCAGAAGAAGACCGGGAGTCTGGAGGCGGTCTGTGGCTGGTGGACGGGACTTCAGTGCTGCTGGTGGAGGGTAGCGCTCCTCTCAGACCCAACAGGTCTGGGAGCTGGCTCTTCAGAGTCTCTATGGGGGGGGTGTTGATGAGGCCCCGGAGACGTGTCTGAGCAGCATCAGGAGAACTAGGATGGACATCTCCAGGACACGGGGAGGGCTGCCGAGGACTCCCGGCGTCTTTGTGTTTCAGTGGCGGCGGAGTGCTCCTGTTGTATGACCCGACGGGACTCGTCCTTCTGAGCAGAGGAGGAACATCTCTACCGTGCAGACGCTCCATAGGAGGCGGTGAGGAGACGGAGGAACCGCTGGTCAGCCAGTCAGAACCTCGGTTCTGCTGCTCGATGCTGCTGGATGTTGGACCAGAATGTTTTGTCTCACAAAGCCAGCCGTCCAGGTTCTGGTTCTTTTTGGTGTGATTTGAGAACTCAGACTCAAAGTTCAGACAGAGGTCCCGCCTGGCGGCAGAGATTCGGTTTAGATCACTGAGGATGGCGTCCAGCAGGTACCGGTCAGATGGCGAGACTTCACCATGTCCGTCTTTCTTTCCCCCAGCTGGGCTTTCAGCCAGCAGTTTGGTATCAGCTGATGTTCTCACTCTGTGTGTCTTTGTTTCTTTGTCTTTGTTTTGGAGCAGCTCGTCGTCCACATCCAATGTCTCCTTCACGCTTTCAGGGTCCTCCGTCTCCTCCATGGTCTCCACGTCCACATCGCTGTTGTCACTGTGGATGTTGATTCGACCTGTTGACGTGGACGGGCCTGCCGTGTCCATTTCAGACCCGTCAGACCCTCGGTCCAGGATCTCTGCAGGAAGATCCCCGATGTCTGTGTCCAAGGTTCCACCCACACCGGCCGAGTGCACCAGTGGGAGCGGCAGGTCTGAGAAGTCGATGGTCTGCTGGCTGCTGAGTGGACTGCTGCTGCCGCTGTGCACTTTCTTGTTGATGTCATCATGGCTGCTGTCGCTGTCGAGGGTGATGATGACTGGAGGACTGAAACAGAGACAGAGACAGAGACATGGTCAGACATGACTGTGATGCACTCATTTAGAGACAAGGGACTTGGAAATTCTTCCTGCCTCCTTCTCAGATAATTGACCAGTTCTGTTTAATTTGGATATGACTCCTTCACTGCTGGTGACCTTTCCACTGTTTTAGCCTGAAAATCTGCCCCATGTCAGTCCACAGACGTTTATGTCTTCCTGTCTGTCCAGAATCTGAGATCATTCAGTTTCAGGAATGATACAGGTTCAGTGCTGATTTGGTATCAAGGACGAATCCCGATTAGGGACGAATCAGAATCAGGGACAAATCAGGATCAGGGACAAATCAGGATCGGGGACAAATCAAGATTAGGGATTATTCAGAATTAGGGATGAATCGGGATCAGGGACAGTCAGGATGAGTGATGAATGGGATCAGGAATGATTTGGGACAAACAGGAAGTTTTGGTGTGCAGACATGATGTATCCTGTGTGTAACAAAAGCCAGTTCGCCCCCTGCTGGTGGTCAGTAGAACAGATTAGATCAAGGTGACCCACCATGACACCTCTCTGCTCAGAACCCTTCAGCTCAGGTGGTTAATATTAATCATCATGTGACTACACCTGCCGTCCTGCATCCTACGATGACGCTTCCTGTGACGTTTGTGTGCCAGAGGTCGCGTGGCACTAGAGGCAATGGTGCCCTCATAGACAATTTCCACACTGGGACTCCGGTCTTCTCTGGACCGCTTCCTGCTGGGGGGGTAGAGATAAAAGACATGATGTCAAAATGAGCAGAACAACTTGTAACAAAGAAGTCAGTTTACCTTTACCTAACATTACAGTGGGGCAAAAAAGTATTTAGTCAGCCACCAATTGTGTAAGTTCTCCCACTTAAAAAGATCAGAGAGGCCTGTAATTTTCATCATAGGTATACCTCAACTATGAGAGACAAAATGAGGAATAAAAATCCAGAAAATCACATTGTCTGATTTTTAAAGAATTTATTTGCAAATTATGGTGGAAAATAAGTATTTGGTCAATAACAAAAGTTAATCTCAATACTTTGTTTTATAGCCTTTGTTGGCAATGACAGAGGTCAAACGTTTTCTGTAAGTCTTCACAAGGTTTTCACACACTGTTGCTGGTATTTTGGCCCATTCCTCCATGCAGATCTCCTCTAGAGCAGTGATGTTTTGGGGCTGACGCTGGGCAACACGGACTTTCAACTCCCTCCAGAGATTTTCTATGGGGTTGAGATCTGGAGACTGGCTAGGCCACTCCAGGACCTTGAAATGCTTCTTACGAAGCCACTCCTTCGTTGCCCGGGCGGTGTGTTTGGGATCATTGTCATGCTGAAAGACCCAGCCACGTCTCATTTTCAATGCCCTTGCTGATGGAAGGAGGTTTTCACTCAAAATCTTACGATACATGGCCCCATTCATTCTTTCCTTTACACGGATCAGTCGTCCTGGTCCCCTTGCAGAAAAACAGCCCCAAAGCATGATGTTTCCACCCCCATGCTTTACAGTAGGTATGGTGTTCTTTGGATCCAACTCGGCATTCTTTCCCCTCCAAACACGACAAGTTGAGTTTCTACCAAAAAGTTCTATTTTGGTTTCATCTGACCATATGATGTTCTCCCAATCCTCTTCTGGATCATCCAAATGCTCTCTAGCAAACCGCAGACGGGCCTGGACGTGTCCTGGCTTCAGCAGGGGGACACGTCTGGCACTGCAGGATTTGAGTCCCTGGCGGCGTAGTGTGTTACTGATGGTAGCCTTTGTTACTTTGGTCCCAGCTCTCTGCAGGTCATTCACTAGGTCCCTCCGTGTGGTTCTGGGATTTTTGCTCACCGTTCTTGTGATCATTTTGACCCCACGGGGTGAGATCTTGCGTGGAGCCCCAGATCGAGGGAGATTATCAGTGGTCTTGTATGTCTTCCATTTTCTAATAATTGCTCCCACAGTTGATTTCTTCACACCAAGCTGCTTACCTATTGCAGATTCAGTCTTCCCAGCCTGGTGAAGGTCTACAATTTTGTTTCTGGTGTCCTTTGACAGCTCTTTGGTCTTGGCCATAGTGGAGTTTGGAGCGTGACTGTTTGAGGTTGTGGACAGGTGTCTTTTATACTGATAACGAGTTCACACAGGTGCCATTAATACAGGTAACGAGTGGAGGACCGAGGAGCCTCTTAAAGAAGTTACAGGTCTGTGAAAGCCAGAAATCTTACTTGTTTGTAGGTGACCAAATACTTATTTTCCACCATAATTTGCAAATAAATTCTTTAAAAATCAGACAATGTGATTTTCTGGATTTTTTTTCCTCATTTTGTCTCTCATAGTTGAGGTATACCTATGATGAAAATTACAGGCCTCTCTGATCTTTTTAAGTGGGAGAACTTACACAATTGGTGGCTGACTAAATACTTTTTTGCCCCACTGTATATGACAAAAATAAATCAATAAAAATATCTGCAATTTTTTGCTGATAGCCGATATCACCCTGGACCCCCATATCGGCCGATAATATCGGCCAGCCGATATATCGGTCGGGCCCTAGATGAAACAGATACAGACCGTTAGAACTCGGGAGAACTCTGGTTTTATCACCACCTGCGTAGTTTGAGAGATTAAAACTGAAAGAGAAGTTGTTGACCTGTTTTCACCCACTATGAAGGTAAGAACACCTGCGGAGCTAAAATATTCAACAGAAACCTCAGAAACACTGTTTATAATAGAAGGGACTCAGGGTTTAAGTGGCCTCTCTCACCTCTCATCTCCAACACCGCCATGTTCCTGGGAGTCCTGCTTCCTGGGTTTGTCCCTCCTCCTCCTCCTCCTCCTCCGCTCCTTCCTTTTCTCTCGCAGTCGCCCCTCGTTCGGCCTCCAGGACGGGTCCTTGGTGCTGCTGTTCAGGTGCCGACTCTTATACTTCCTTTTACCACCGGGCTTCTCTGTGTGGTGAGCGCGTTCGCCGGGGGAGCATGTGGGTGTCGGTGGTGACTGTGATGGTGAAACAGAGAGACGGGAGGAGGTGGAGGAGCAATAGGGGGAGGAGCCAGGGGAGGTCAGAGGGGAGACACAGTGGAACTCCAAGCCGGAGTCTAGAGGGCTAGGCGGCAGCGAGGAGCAGCAGTCAGCGCTGGAATCAAATGGCGAGGGGGATCGGCGCTGCATCATGGGGGGGTAAATAGAGCGGTTTGGGTTGCAGAAGGTGCCGCTCCTCCTGGGACGCTCGCTACTCCTGTCCCTCCCTCCCCTCTTCTTTTTCCTTCGTCTGCTATGCTGATCATCTCCCTGTTGCTGCCGCTCAGGAGTCACAGAGTTGACTGAGCACACAGACTTTCTGCTTCGTCCCGAGCTTCCTGACCACGAACGCGAGCGCCACCTCCTTACCTCGCCATCCTTATGGTCTATCATTCGCTCTGCTATGTAGGAACCTGATGTGGAGGGAGGGATTATGGGTAAGTAGGAGGAGGAAGGAGCTGGGGAGGGAAAAAGAGGAGGAGCCTTTTCAGCTATCTCCTCCTCCTCCTTCTTCTGCTCCACCTTGTTTTCATCTTCCTCAGTGTCTGAGGAGAGCTGCACCAACTCAGGAGTCCGCTCTGCCATCGGCTTCTTGTAGCCCACGATCAGACACTCCTCCTCCCCCGCCTCCCTTTTTCCTTCCCCATCACCAGCTGGTTCGTGCAGGGTGGGGCTTACTGGCAATGGTGGTGCCATTGGTGATGGTTCTGCAGTGGAGTAGGAGGGGCCAGGTGTTTCTTCATCCCAACCAGACAGGCTGAGACAGCTTCCTGACTGGATGATGTCATTGTAAGCCCCCCTTGCTGCACCCTCTGTTCTTCCTGCCATCTCCTCCTCTTCACCCTCTGATATGGCAATGACAGAGCTGCCTTCAGAGGAGCTGCTAAGACCGTCCAGGTCCATGGCAGCAGATGGTGGTTCATACACAGCCTGCAGGTCATAGTTGTCCATGGTGAGTGGTGAGCGAGCAAAGCTCACTAATTCGTGCAGGAAGAGCTCAGTGCGTGCGAGCAGAAACGGTCGAAGGTTGTCTTCTAAGTTTGACATGTTGTCCAGGCCGTTGCGGGCAAGGCGTGCCATGATGATGCCCTGAACTATGTCCACAAGGGAAACGTGCGAACCATAAAGCACCTTGAGCTCCCGTCGCAGCCAGGGGCGGAGCCTATTCAGGTGGGCAGGGTTTTGACGGAAACTCTCTGCTGTGATGTCACGCTGCTGGCCCTGGTTAGCGCTGACCCCGGCTACACCACGAACCCGTACACCACATCGATACAGCAGGCGACGAAAATCCACAATTTCTCGCTCCCGCAGCCGCCGTCCGAGCCCACCTTCTTGCTGGAGCCGCTGCCTCGCCACGAGCCGGGTCAGCAGCTCCCGAGAAGTACGATCATTGACAGATGAGGCCTCCATTGTCAGCTGGTTCAAGATCAGTCCATGCTCTGCATTGTCCATCCTGCTTCTCTGCCTGTGATCCTGCAGATCCTCTGCCTCCTCATTTTCCTCTGGAACCGTGTTTGAGACGCTCAGGTGGCGAGAAAAAGGAGGGAAAGAAAGAGGAGGATGATTTACGTAAAACTCCCAGACACCAGCCCTGTCCTCTGACCCTCTGCCTCGTGCCTCCCTCTCCCTCCTTTGCCTCCTTGTTGTCATCTCTGCGTCATCAGCCACCCGGTGCCTCCTCAGCATCAGCCTCATGTGGTGGTCGCTCCTTGCTGCAGACGCCATGGCCGCCACCATGGCCACAGTAGCGGCCACACTGCTGTTGGCAGATGGAGGCTGCAGTGTGTACTCCTTAAAGTCGTCCTCGGCGCGGACTGAGTGCAGGATAGAGGCAAAGGGCTGCTTGCAGAGTGGACACTCAGCCTTGTTGTGCGACCACTCTTGGATGCAGGGGAAACAGAACCGGTGCAGGCAGTGGTCAAGGTATGCCAGGTTGTTGAAGCGATCCAGACAAATCGGGCACTTGGAATCAGGTGATGCCTCGGGCGCCATCAGTGCCCGGGTTGAGCCTGATGAAGTACTGGGAGGGGAAGAGGCAGGAGCAGCGCTGGCTGATGTTGGAGTTCTGTTGCTGTTTTTCTTCTTACTGCTGCTCCTGCTGCTCTCTCGACTCCTTTCTGCACTCCCTTCATGTGGACCGCTGCTTCCTGTAGCACCAGCCGCTGCATCACGGTGACGCACACGTAGCTTCATACGTGTGGTAGCCACCACCTAGGTACACAGAAACACAGGGGTGACGGACTAAACCAACACAGATCCTTTTCTAACACACTAAACACACACTGAGCAGTAAGTGTCTTAGTGTAACGTTACAACATGTGAACAACTGAGTCTGTGTGTAACGTTACATGTGAACAACTGAGTCTGTGTGTAATGTTACATGTGAACAACTGAGTCTGTGTGTAACGTTACATGTGAACAACTGAGTCTGTGTGTAATGTTACATGTGAACAACTGAGTCTGTGTGTAACGTTACATGTGAACAGCTGAGTCTGTGTGTAACGTTACATGTGAACAACTGAGTCTGTGTGTAACGTTACATGTGAACAACTGAGTCTGTGTGTAACGTTACATGTGAACAACTGAGTCTGTGTGTAACGTTACAACATGTGAACAGCTGAGACTGTGTGTAACGTTACATGTGAACAACTGAGTCTGTGTGTAATGTTACAACGTGTGAACAACTGAGTCTGTGTGTAACGTTACATGTGAACAACTGAGACTGTGTGTAACGTTACATGTGAACAACTGAGTCTGTGTGTAATGTTACAACGTGTCAACAACTGAGTCTGTGTGTAACGTTACATGTGAACAACTGAGTCTGTGTGTAACGTTACATGTGAACAACTGAGTCTGTGTGTAACGTTACATGTGAACAACTGAGTCTGTGTGTAACGTTACATGTAAACAACTGAGTCTGTGTGTAATGTTACATGTGAACAACTGAGTCTGTGTGTAACGTTACAACATGTAAACAGCTGAGACTGTGTGTAACATTACATGTGAACAACTGAGTCTGTGTGTAACGTTACATGTGAACAGCTGAGACTGTGTGTAACGTTACATGTGAACAACTGAGTCTGTGTGTAATGTTACATGTGAACAACTGAGTCTGTGTGTAACGTTACATGTGAACAACTGAGTCTGTGTGTAACGTTACATGTGAACAACTGAGTCTGTGTGTAACGTTACATGTGAACAACTGAGTCTGTGTGTAACGTTACATGTGAACAACTGAGTCTGTGTGTAACGTTACAACATGTGAACAGCTGAGACTGTGTGTAACGTTACATGTGAACAACTGAGTCTGTGTGTAATGTTACAACGTGTCAACAACTGAGTCTGTGTGTAACGTTACATGTGAACAACTGAGTCTGTGTGTAACGTTACATGTGAACAACTGAGTCTGTGTGTAACGTTACATGTGAACAACTGAGTCTGTGTGTAACGTTACAACATGTGAACAGCTGAGACTGTGTGTAACGTTACATGTGAACAACTGAGTCTGTGTGTAACGTTACATGTGAACAACTGAGTCTGTGTGTAATGTTACATGTGAACAACTGAGTCTGTGTGTAACGTTACAACATGTAAACAGCTGAGTCTGTGTGTAACGTTACATGTGAACAACTGAGTCTGTGTGTAACGTTACATGTGAACAACTGAGTCTGTGTGTAACGTTACATGTGAACAACTGAGTCTGTGTGTAACGTTACATGTGAACAACTGAGACTGTGTGTAACGTTACAATGTGAACAGCTGAGACTGTGTGTAACGTTACATGTGAACAACTGAGTCTGTGTGTAACGTTACATGTGAACAACTGAGTCTGTGTGTAACGTTACATGTGAACAACTGAGTCTGTGTGTAACGTTACATGTGAACAACTGAGTCTGTGTGTAACGTTACATGTGAACAACTGAGTCTGTGTGTAACGTTACAATGTGAACAGCTGAGACTGTGTGTAACGTTACATGTGAACAACTGAGTCTGTGTGTAACGTTACATGTGAACAACTGAGTCTGTGTGTAACTTCACAACATGTGAAATAATAAGTCTGTGTGTAACGTTACATGTGAACAACTGAGTCTGTGTGTAACTTCACAACATGTGAAATAATAAGTCTGTGTGTAACGTTACATGTGAACAACTGAGTCTGTGTGTAACTTCACAACATGTGAAATAATAAGTCTGTGTGTAACGTTACATGTGAATAACTGAGTCTGTGTGTAACGTTACAACATGTGAACAGCTGAGACTGTGTGTAACGTTACATGTGAACAACTGAGTCTGTGTGTAACGTTACATGTGAACAACTGAGTCTGTGTGTAACGTTACATGTGAACAACTGAGTCTGTGTGTAACGTTACAACATGTGAACAGCTGAGACTGTGTGTAACGTTACATGTGAACAACTGAGTCTGTGTGTAACGTTACATGTGAACAACTGAGTCTGTGTGTAACGTTACATGTGAACAACTGAGTCTGTGTGTAACGTTACATGTGAACAACTGAGTCTGTGTGTAACTTCACAACATGTGAAATAATAAGTCTGTGTGTAACGTTACAAGATGTGAACAGCTGAGGCGGTGTGTAACGTTACATGTGAACAACTGAGTCTGTGTGTAATGTTACATGTGAACAACTGAGTCTGTGTGTAACGTTACATGTGAACAACTGAGTCTGTGTGTAATGTTACATCGTGTCAACAACTGAGTCTGTGTGTAACGTTACATGTGAACAACTGAGTCTGTGTGTAACGTTACATGTGAACAACTGAGTCTGTGTGTAACGTTACATGTGAACAACTGAGTCTGTGTGTAACGTTACAACATGTAAACAGCTGAGTCTGTGTGTAACGTTACATGTGAACAACTGAGTCTGTGTGTAACTTCACAACATGTGAAATAATGAGTCTGTGTGTAACGTTACATGTGAACAACTGAGTCTGTGTGTAACTTCACAACATGTGAAATAATAAGTCTGTGTGTAACGTTACATGTGAACAACTGAGTCTGTGTGTAACTTCACAACATGTGAATAATAAGTCTGTGTGTAACGTTACATGTGAACAACTGAGTCTGTGTGTAACTTACATGTGAACAACTGAGTCTGTGTGTAACGTTACATGTGAACAACTGAGTCTGTGTGTAACGTTACAACATGTGAACAGCTGAGACTGTGTGTAACGTTACATGTGAACAACTGAGTCTGTGTGTAACGTTACATGTGAACAACTGAGTCTGTGTGTAACGTTACATGTGAACAACTGAGTCTGTGTGTAACGTTACAACATGTGAACAGCTGAGACTGTGTGTAACGTTACATGTGAACAACTGAGACTGTGTGTAACGTTACATGTGAACAACTGAGTCTGTGTGTAATGTTACAACGTGTCAACAACTGAGTCTGTGTGTAACGTTACATGTGAACAACTGAGTCTGTGTGTAACGTTACATGTGAACAACTGATTCTGTGTGTAATGTTACATGTGAACAACTGAGTCTGTGTGTAATGTTACAACGTGTCAACAACTGAGTCTGTGTGTAATGTTACATGTGAACAACTGAGTCTGTGTGTAACGTTACATGTGAACAACTGAGTCTGTGTGTAACGTTACAACATGTGAACAGCTGAGTCTGTGTGTAACGTTACATGTGAACAACTGAGTCTGTGTGTAATGTTACATGTGAACAACTGAGTCTGTGTGTAACGTTACATGTAAACAACTGAGTCTGTGTGTAACGTTACATGTGAATAACTAAGTCTGTGTGTAACGTTACAACACGTGAACAGCTGAGTCTGTGTGTAACTTCACAACATGTGAAATAATGAGTCTGTGTGTAACGTTACATGTGAACAACTGAGTCTGTGTGTAACTTCACAACATGTGAAATAATAAGTCTGTGTGTAACGTTACATGTGAACAACTGAGTCTGTGTGTAACTTCACAACATGTGAAATAATAAGTCTGTGTGTAACGTTACATGTGAACAACTGAGTCTGTGTGTAACTTCACAACAGGTGAACAACTGAGTCTGTGTGTAACTTCACAACATGTGAAATAATAAGTCTGTGTGTAACGTTACATGTGAATAACTGAGTCTGTGTGTAACTTCACAACATGTGAAATAATAAGTCTGTGTGTAACGTTACATGTGAATAACTAAGTCTGTGTGTAACTTTACAACAGCTCAGTCTGACTTTTCAAGTCCTCTGTAATTTCAGTAAGGTGTATAACTACATCACAGGTTTTATCCTGAACTGCAGAACCAGGTGCCAAACGACCCAGCTAATCAGTTAGCATGAGGCTAACAACCTAACCCTTTCCACCGTTTGATCCCCGGTGCGGAGACACGCTGTCCAGAATCAAACAAACAATTATATCTGTCTGGTTTCATGTTAGCATGGTAACACTGCTAGTTCCAGCACCTCAGCAGAACCGGTCCCAGCTCGGTCATCATCGTGCTTCTTTCTTCTTTTCCGGGATGAATTCCGCACCGGAAGAGGCATTTTCAGTTTGCAACGGTATCTTCGTTTCCAGTTCCAAAGCTGCGACCCGTTCAGAACCAGACTGCCGTTAAAAACCGAGGCATTTATCTGAACCGGTTACCGAACCGAAGCTGCTCTCGGCTGAACACAAACACGGGCCGCGGGGCATGATGGGATACTCAACCGCCGTCGTTTTAGCAAAGATCGTCAATTGCTAAAGAGCACTCACTCACTTCTTCTTCTTCTGATTTTTATTGGAGGTTGGCAAACAACAAATGGTGCATTTCCGCCACCAACTAGTGTGGAGTGTGGTCTAGAACAGCGCTCAAAAACAAAACCTAATATTAATAATAATAATACCTTAAAAAATATCAAATCCTCCCAAACATTCTACTTTCTTTGAAAAACTGAGATAAAGCCTGATAACATTCACTTTTTGAATCTTTTCTCAATAAATCAATAAGTTTTAGTTTCATTTTCATCTTGCTTTGGTTTTGGATTAGTTTTCTTCTTTCTGCCTGATACTTCTGACATTGTAATATAACATGATTTATAGTTTATTCTTCACCACAATGGTCACATTTCCCTGTATTATGTTTCCCTAATATGAATAATGCATATTGTTTAAACCAGTATGTCCAAATCTCAGCCTAGAAATAATCACCTCCTCTCTCCTACTCCTTCCGGTGTTTCTGGTTTCTCCTACCCTTCTTTGAATTTTATAAAGCCACCGTCCCGTCTTTCCCTCCTCCCATTGTTTTTGCCATTTTTTCTTCATTTCTTGTCTTATCATGCTCTTTATCTCTTTTTGCCCATAGTTAATATCCAAGTCAACCACTGGATTTACTGTTGCTTCCTTTGCCATCCTATCAACCTCTTCATTTCCTCTGACTCCATAGTGAGCTGGAATCCATAAAAAATGACTGTAAATCCCATCATAAACTAGTCCCGAATTAAAACA
Source organism: Pachypanchax playfairii (assembly GCA_006937955.1). Lineage (NCBI taxonomy): Eukaryota > Metazoa > Chordata > Actinopteri > Cyprinodontiformes > Aplocheilidae > Pachypanchax > Pachypanchax playfairii. The sequence continues at coordinate 908,841 of SSNP01000153.1, read as the reverse complement.
ACCATGATAAAAAACTGCGCTATTACAGAAAGAGAACTTTTCCTTCTGAACTCAGTATAAATGTACTTATGTTTTGAAGCAAATACCATGCACTACTTGTATTGTATAGTACTGAGGAGAATAAAATGAACTGTAAAATAATGGCCAGCAGGTGGCGGCAACACACCACAGGAGCGTCTCCTCTGCCTCATATCACAGAAGAAGCCAGTAAGAAAGGTCACGTGGTTAAATGTTGTGGCTGAGTCGGAGTGAGACCTCTTGTTTCTGTGTTCTAAGGTTTGTTTATTCATGTTAATCTTGTTTTATTCTGTTAATATAAATGTCTGAGTTTTAACCTGCGGTTCTGTGACGCAGGAGGCGCCGCTGAGCCAAACAAAACAAACAGCTGGATTCTTATGGAGACGTTCAGCACACAGACTCTGAACAGGATCTACTCCCTGGTAACATTTACCCAGGTTCTGCTACTCAGGTTCTGTTTAAGCCCGGTTCCCTGGTAACATGTTAGCTTGGTTCTGTTTAAGCCCGGTTCCCTGGTAACATGTTAGCTTGGTTCTGTTTAAGCCCGGTTCCCTGGTAACAGGTTAGCTTGGTTCTGTTTAAGCCCGGTTCCCTGGTAACATGTTAGCTTGGTTCTGTTTAAGCCCGGTTCCCTGGTAACATGTTAGCTTGGTTCTGTTTAAGCCCGGTTCCCTGGTAACAGGTTAGCTTGGTTCTGTTTGAGCCCGGTTCCCTGGTAACATGTTAGCTTGGTTCTGTTTGAGCCCGGTTCCCTGGTAACATGTTAGCTTGGTTCTGTTTAAGCCCGGTTCCCTGGTAACATGTTAGCTTGGTTCTGTTTAAGCTCGGTTCCCTGGTAACAGGTTAGCTTGGTTCTGTTTAAGCCCGGTTCCCTGATAACAGGTTAGCTTGGTTCTGTTTAAGCCCGGTTCCCTGGTAACAGGTTAGCTTGGTTCTGTTTAAGCCCGGTTCCCTGGTAACATGTTAGCTTGGTTCTGTTTAAGCCCGGTTCCCTGGTAACAGGTTAGCTTGGTTCTGTTTAGCTTGGTTCTGTTTAAGCCCGGTTCCCTGGTAACATGTTAGCTTGGTTCTGTTTAAGCCCGGTTCCCTGGTAACAGGTTAGCTTGGTTCTGTTTAGCTTGGTTCTGTTTAAGCCCGGTTCCCTGGTAACAGGTTAGCTTGGTTCTGTTTGAGCCCGGTTCCCTGGTAACAGGTTAGCTTGGTTCTGTTTGAGCCCGGTTCCCTGGTAACATGTTAGCTTGGTTCTGTTTAAGCCCGGTTCCCTGGTAACAGGTTAGCTTGGTTCTGTTAGCTTGGTTCTGTTTAAGCCCGGTTCCCTGGTAACATGTTAGCTTGGTTCTGTTTAAGCCCGGTTCCCTGGTAACAGGTTAGCTTGGTTCTGTTTAAGCCCGGTTCCCTGGTAACAGGTTAGCTTGGTTCTGTTTAAGCCCGGTTCCCTGGTAACAGGTTAGCTTGGTTCTGTTTAGCTTGGTTCTGTTTAAGCCCGGTTCCCTGGTAACATGTTAGCTTGGTTCTGTTTAAGCCCGGTTCCCTGGTAACATGTTAGCTTGGTTCTGTTTAAGCCCGGTTCCCTGGTAACAGGTTAGCTTGGTTCTGTTTAAGCCCGGTTCCCTGGTAACATGTTAGCTTGGTTCTGGTTCTGTGACTTACTGATTTACAACAAAACAAATCAACATTTAAAGCTCCAACATGTTCATCTAATGAACAGATTAAATAATTTATTATATTTTACTTCAAATATAATTTCTATAGAAAATGTTGTATTTTTATTCTTCACTCCTCTAAACACCTCATGGAGGATTATGTTGATATAAATATTGTTTTTTATGAAAATATTCCATATTGCACCAATAACAGCTTCTCTACCTGAAGTCCAGCTGGACTCATCAGACCAGATCCAGAGGAACTGTAAAGATGAGTTCAGGACTGTAAATGGACTTTCTGTATGTTCTGCAGGTCTTACTGGCCATAGTGGTTCTGTCTTGGTCCTATGTGATCTATGCCAGCAGGCTTGCGGCTTATTGGCTGTTGGAGAGAAGGGCCGGCCTCCTGCAGGGAGACTGACAGCACACCTGCTGCAGGTGAGAGCAAACCTGCTGTTTAAATCAAAGCATCTCCTCCCCTTGCTGCCAGCAAGTTCTGAGTTCTGGTTCAGTTCCATGCTGCAGCTCCATATAAAAACTCTGTGCTGGAAGCAAAGTGCAGTGTGTCCAACTCCACCTGCAGGTGGACACAGACTTCCTGTCCACTAAATGAGAAGGACTGCTGTACACCACCTGCTGTACCTCCAGCCATCAGTCTGTCAAGATCCTGAAGTTTGTAGATGACACCAACCTCATCAGTTTCATCTCTGAGGACGATGAGTCCACCTACAGGTCTGAGATGGACCGTCTGGTGTCCTTGTGTGAGCTCAACAACCTGGAGTGAAATGAAAATTCTTGGCCGAAACCGAAAATGAGGAAACCAAGGTTGAAAGAAACACCGAAAGAAATGATCGTCAATTAACAAAACATAACAAAATTTCTAGCTTTGAAAACAAAAAATTGCTGCAATGTCTCAAAGACTAAATTAAGAGAGACGATATTTTTGTTTGTTGTTTTAGTACTTTGTGAAATAAGTAAGACATATATTAGTATGCATGCATTGACCATCACTTGAGAAACCCCATTAAACAGAAATTTATGGTTTATCGTATCATTTTCAGTGTTTTTGGTAGAAATTTTAAATCAGAATCATGTTTATTGGCCAAGTACGTGAGCGAACACATACATGGAATTTGTTTCTGGCCGATGGTGTCTCTCAAACACAATAGTATAAAAACACAACACAATATAACAACACAGTAAACTATATAACAACACAGTAAACTATATAACATAACAACACAGTAAACTATATAACAACACAGTAAACTATATAACAACACAGTAAACAATATAACAACACAGTAAACTATATAACAACACAGTAAACAATATAACAACACAGTAAACAATATAACAACACAGTAAACAATACAACAACACAGTAAACAATATAACAACACAGTAAACAATATGATAACACAGTAAACTATATAACAACACAGTAAACAATATAACAACACAGTAAACAATATAACAACACAGTAAACAATATAACAACACAGTAAACAATATAACAACACAGTAAACTATATAACAACACAGTAAACTATATAACAAGACAGTAAACTATATAACAACACAGTAAACGATATAACAAGACAGTAAACTATATAACAACACAGTAAACTATATAACAACACAGTAAACTATATAACAACACAGTAAACTATATAACAACACAGTAAACTATATGACAACACAGTAAACAATATGATAACACAGTAAACTATATAACAACACAGTAAACTATATAACATAACAACACAGTAAACTATATAACAACACAGTAAACAATATAACAACACAGTAAACAATATAACAACACAGTAAACTATATAACAACACAGTAAACTATATAACAACACAGTAAACTATATGACAACACAGTAAACAATATGACAACACAGTAAACTATATAACAACACAGTAAACAATATAACAACACAGTAAACTATATAACAACACAGTAAACAATATAACAACACAGTAAACAACATAACAACACAGTAAACTATATAACAACACAATAAACAATATAACAACACAGTAAACTATATGACAACACAGTAAACTATATGACAACACAGTAAACAATATGATAACACAGTAAACTATATAACAACACAGTAAACAATATAAGAACACAGTAAACAATATAACAACACAAAAAACAATATAACAACACAGTAAACTATATAACAACACAGTAAACTATATAACATAACAACACAGTAAACTATATAACAACACAGTAAACTATATAACAACACAGTAAACAATATAACAACACAGTAAACTATATAACAACACAGTAAACAATATAACAACACAGTAAACGATATAACAACACAGTAAACTATATAACAACACAGTAAACTATATAACAACACAGTAAACAATATAACAACACAGTAAACTATATAACAACACAGTAAACAATATAACAACACAGTAAACTATATAACAACACAGTAAACAATATAACAACACAGTAAACAATATAATAACACAGTAAACAATATAACAACACAATAAACTATATAACAACACAGTAAACAATATAACAACACAGTAAACAATATAACAACACAGTAAACTATATAACAACACAGTAAACTATATAACAACACAGTAAACTATATAACAACACAGTAAACAATATAACAACACAGTAAACTATATAACAACACAGTAAACTATATAACAACACAGTAAACAATATAACAAGACAGTAAACTATATAACAACACAGTAAACGATATAACAAGACAGTAAACTATATAACAACACAGTAAACGATATAACAAGACAGTAAACTATATAATAACACAATAAACAATATAACAACACAGTAAACTATATAACAACACAGTAAACTATATAACAACACAGTAAACTATATAACAACACAGTAAACTATATGATAACACAGTAAACTATATAACAACACAGTAAACTATATGACAACACAGTAAACAATATGATAACACAGTAAACTATATGACAACACAGTAAACAATATGATAACACAGTAAACAATATAACAACACAGTAAACAATATAACAACACAGTAAACAATACAACAACACAGTAAATAATATAACAACACAGTAAACAATATAACAACACAGTAAACAATATAACAACACAGTAAACAATATAATAAACAACATAATAAAAGACAGTCTGCAGTATGAATGCGTAGTGTGATTTTATGTTTTTAGATATGAGGATAAGTGATATGGATCGTGTGAGTATTGTGTACATAAAGTGCAGTTCCAGTCTATCAGTGTGTCAGTTCAGTTATTTAGAAGGGAGATGACGAGGGGAAAGAAACTGTTCCTGTGTCTGGTGGTCCTGGTCTGCAGGCTTCTGTCCGTCTGCCAGAGGGCAGCAGGTCAAAAAGTCTGTGACCTGGGTGTGAGGGGTCAGAGATGATTTTCCCTGCACGTTTCCTGGTTCTTGAGCTGTACAGGTCCTGGATGGAGGGCAGGGGGGTGCCGATGATCTTCTCTGCTGACCGTAGAGTCCACTGCAGTCTGTTCCTGTCCTGTTTAGTTGCTGCTCCGTACCAGACAGTGATGGAGGAACACTGGACAGATGTGTAGAACTGGATCAGCAGCTCCTGGGGGAGACTGTACTTCCTCAGTTGTCTCAGGAAGTACATCCTCCGCTGGGCCATTTTGAGGATGGAGAAGATGTTGGTCTCCCACTTCAGGTCCAGGGAGATGGTGGTGCTCTGGAACTTGAAGATCTCCACAGTAGACACCGGGCTGTCTGATATGGTGAGGGGAAGCAGTGTTGAGGGATGTCTCCTTAAGTCCACTATCATCTCTAAAGTCTTGAGCTTATTCAGCTCCAGGTTGTTCTGACTGCACCAGAGTACCAGCCGCTCCACTTCCTGCCGGTATGCAGACTCATCACCATCATGAATGAGGCCAATGACAGTGGTGTTGTCTGCAAACTTCAGGAGTTTAACCGCAAAGTTATTGGAGGTACAGTTGTTGGTGTAGATCAGGCATCTCCAACCCTGGTCCTCGAGAGCTACTGTCCAGAATGTTTTAGATGCATCCCTGCTCCAACACAGCTGACACATCTAAAACCTTCTGCACAGTAGCTCTCGAGGACCAGGGTTGGAGATGCCTGGTGTAGAGGGAGAACAGTAGAGGTGACAGGACACATCCTTGTGGAGCACCTATACTGAGGGACCGTGTTTCAGAGGTGATCTCCCCCAACCTTACTTGCTGCTTCCGGTCTGTCAGGAAGCTGTTGATCCACTGACAGATAGCAGGAGACACGCTGAGCTGGGAGAGTTTGGAGGAGAGGAGTTCAGGCACAATGGTGTTAAAAACCGAAGTCCACAAACAGGATGTCCTACATTTTTAAACGTTGCTTGAATGCACTAAGTCTGCATGCAGCTAGCACTAGCGGCTAGTGCAAACCAGAGGTCTCGTTTATAAAACTTTATGTATAATCTTTACTAAAATCATAGCCTACTTAAGTCCAGCAAAAAAAATCTACTTACACCAAGTAAGTTTGGGACCTATAAAACATGGTGTACACACAACTGCACGCAATCTCTGCTTTATAAATCACACTTTACATGTACTTTAAATGTGCTCAGGTGTTTCTGGACCACGACACGCCCACGTTCTGCAGTAAACGGTCAATGCAAAGTACCTTGTGTATATACATGAACCAGCTCATTACAGTATTCCACCAATAAGATGGTGACCGCAGATCAAGGAAGATGAACTTCACCAAAGCAGATATTGAGGTTCTTGTGGGTGGAAAAACAACAGGAAGTGTTTTTTGGAGGTCACAGGAGTGGAAACCACAGCAGACGGACCCCCTGGTACCTCTGATCCCCCACCGCTCGCTGTTAGGATCTCAGCAGTACTCGAACCGGCAACCGTGCACGGCATCGTGCTGGAGAAGGAGGGAGACACTGACCATGTAGAGGAGACTAAGTCTTTATTAATACAGATCAAATGTGTCCGTCATTAAAATATAAAACAAAACCAAATCTTGTTGTTTCCCCCCCCCCAGTGACTCTGGACGAAGCGTCCAACGAGGCATCGTGACCGAGGATGTGGGTGCAGGGTCGGCCTGTCCCACCAGTGCACCTCGGGCGCATGGCGCACCTGGAGGTGGGCGGATGTTAACTGACGCTGTCCTACAGGCGCAAAGGGACATGATTAGTACGGTGAACGAAGTGCGAGAAGAACTGAACAAAATGTGTCCTGAATGAAATTTCAGGAACACTTAAAGAATTAGTAAAAAAAAAAAAAAGAAATCATGCCTTCCATGTTGGTCCTATAAACGACGCATGACATTTTGTCTCAATCTGCCCCCTGCTGATATTCCACGGGATGGTGTGTGTGTGTGTGTGTGTGTGTGTGTGTGTGTGTGTGTGTGTGTGTGTGTGTGTGTGTGTGTGTGCGTGTGTGTGTGTGTGTGTGTGTGTGTGTGGGGGTTTGTATTTCTGACCTCCTGGGGACCCGTTTCCTGACTTTTACTATCTTTCTGGGGTCCGAGGGTTCTTGTGGGGACCGAAGCCTGGTCCCCATGAGGGGGACTCCCCTTTTTAGGGTTAGGGGTTAGGTTTATAGGTATGGTGTGAATAGAGTTTTAGTTAGTCTTAGGGTTAGTTATAGATCAGTAATGGTTAAGGTTAGTAAAAGGGTTTGGGTTAGGTATAAATCTAGTTACTAAAATCAATGGAAGTCAATGGACGGTCCCCATAAGGATACCAAAACAAACATGGGTGTGTGTGTTATTACACCAACGCTTTGGACATGTAAATTTCTGGTTCTTATGTTTGTTATTCTGTTTTTGATTTATTCTCTGCAGCGTCACACAAATTCCTTGTATTGTGCAAATAAACTGATTCTGAGACCAGAAACACTCTAAAACCTGGACCCGGGTTCTGGTCTATGAACAGAGATTTGAGCTTTGGTGAAGATGGATGCGTTTCTCTCCTGCTCCCTCTAACCCCCATCCCCAATAATGTGTTCTGTAAATACTATTATTTCTGTGTATTGTTGAGTTTTATATCATAAATATTTTCTACACGTTATTAAACAACACTAATTATATAAATTTAATTTTCTTGTTCATAAATGATCCATTTACTATAAAAATTAAGGGAAATAAAAAAGTAAACACAATGAGAAGTATTTACTGTATATCAGTCAGTTTATTCTGAAGAAGTTTATAACAAAACCATAAACTTAATGAGGGATCTTCATCCTCCTCTTCCTCACTGCTGTCTGAGAATAGGATTTATAAATAGATTTATTCTAGTACCTCCACCCCACAAGTTGCTCCAGAGCTTGATAAAGGTGTTTTTTTTGCTTTTTTCATCCCTATTACATATTTTAAAAAGCTTAAATCACTAACAAGAAATTACCTGTGTGTAAATACTTACACAGGAGTTACGAACGGGAATGTTTAGAGATGTAAACATACAATAAAAACACGATTAACACTAAAACCAAAGACCTAATTAGACAACTGCTTTAAGAATTTACTTTTTTACTAGTTTTTTTTATTTAAATAGGCCCTTCCATTAAAAACCGTTTTTCTGAGGTTTCTGTTGAATATTTTAGCTCCACAGGTGTTCTTACCTTCATAGTGGGTGAAAATAGGTCAACAACTTCTCTTTCAGTTTTTATCTCTCAAACTACGCAGGTGGTGATAAAACCCGAGTTCTCCCAAGTTCTAACAGCCTGTATCTGTTTCATCACAACTCCTTTGTTCGTTTGTATTCATCAGCTCCTGCAGTTGAAACCACACCTAGCATGCTGCTGGCTAAAAGCTGTTAGCATAATGCCTAGCATGCTGCTGGCTAAAAGCTGTTAGCATAAGACGTAGCAAACAGGAAGAGAGAACCTCTGATGTTACCATGTGCAGCAGGGCAGGAAACAGTATGCCTTGCTCTCATAGGCTAGTTTGTTAGCCAATCAGAGTCCAGCAAATTCAAATAATGAATATTAATGAGTTGCAGCTCGAAGCCTGACAGAAGGAGCTGGAACCACCTGAATTTTAATGCAGACAGATTGAAAGGTCTGTTAATCAGTGTTTCCTGATGTTTTTTAGATATTAAATGTTTCATATTACTGGTTAATACTTAAGAAATAACCACAAAGTCCTGAAATGTGTATGAAATGGAATCTTTAACTTACATCTGAAAAAAAGTTTAAATATAAATTAAGTAATTGTACCTTTCTGGCTTATTTCTAAAATATGTTTTTTTTTTATACAAAGCACTTATATGGCTGATTAGTTGCTTTGTGGTTACAGTTTCAGTGGCTAGAAGTTATTAACTTGCTTGAACATTTATTTTATTAACATTTCCAGTTCGATGGCTGAAGAAATTCTGCTACGCTACTACGATGGGCGGGACGTTAACAGAGCGCGTAACTGGGCAGCTGCGGTCAATGCGAGTTGTCTGTTCCATTTAACCATTTTCTTTGACCAAGGATGAAAGTGTCCTGCCTTGGGAGGCAAGGCACCTTGACATTGAGAAACACCCCCATCCATCAAATTCGGGAAAAAGGAGGACGCATTTGTAGGACATATTTGAAGAATCCTTGGAATTTCGACATCCTTTGTCGTGGCGCTGTGATGTAACATCCTTCAGATGAGACCTTTAAAGGATGCAGACCCTGAATTTGGAAATAGCCTATCTTACCTTGGTGCAGAAAATAGCCACCTGGTGTGGTTCCACACAGGATAAATTCCTTGTGTTGTCTACAGACAGGTGGTACTAGAGGTCCGAGGAGAACATCTACAGACAGGTGGTACTAGAGGTCCGAGGAGAACATCTACAGACAGGTGGTATTAGAGGTCCCAACAGAACATCTACAGACAGGTGGTACTAGAGGTCCGAGGAGAACATCTACAGACAGGTGGTACTAGAGGTCTGAGGAGAACATCTACAGACAGGTGGTACTGGAGGTCCCAACAGAACATTTACAGACAGGTGGTACTAGAGGTCCCAACAGAACATTTACAGACAGGTGGTGCTAGAGGTCCCAACAGAACATCTACAGACAGGTGGTACTAGAGGTCCGAGGAGAACATCTACAGACAGGTGGTACTAGAGGTCTGAGGAGAACATCTACAGACAGGTGGTGCTAGAGGTCCCAACAGAACATCTACAGACAGGTGGTACTAGAGGTCCGAGGAGAACATCTACAGACAGGTGGTACTAGAGGTCCCAGGAGAACATCTACAGACAGGTGGTACTAGAGGTCCCAACAGAACATCTACAGACTGGTGGTACTAGAGGTCCCAACAGAACATTTACAGACAGGTGGTACTAGAGGTCCCAACAGAACATTTACAGACTGGTGGTACTAGAGGTCCCAACAGAACATCTACAGACAGGTGGTGCTAGAGGTCCCAACAGAACATCTACAGACAGGTGGTACTAGAGGTCCGAGGAGAACATCTACAGACAGGTGGTGCTAGAGGTCCCAACAGAACATCTACAGACAGGTGGTACTAGAGGTCCGAGGAGAACATCTACAGACAGGTGGTACTAGAGGTCCCAGGAGAACATCTACAGACAGGTGGTACTAGAGGTCCCAACAGAACATCTACAGACTGGTGGTACTAGAGGTCCCAACAGAACATTTACAGACAGGTGGTACTAGAGGTCCCAACAGAACATTTACAGACTGGTGGTACTAGAGGTCCCAACAGAACATCTACAGACAGGTGGTGCTAGAGGTCCCAACAGAACATCTACAGACAGGTGGTACTAGAGGTCCGAGGAGAACATCTACAGACAGGTGGTGCTAGAGGTCCCAACAGAACATCTACAGACAGGTGGTACTAGAGGTCCGAGGAGAACATCTACAGACAGGTGGTACTAGAGGTCCCAGGAGAACATCTACAGACAGGTGGTGCTAGAGGTCCCAGGAGAACATCTACAGACAGGTGGTGCTAGAGGTCCCAACAGAACATCTACAGACAGGTGGTACTAGAGGTCCCAGGAGAACATCTACAGACAGGTGGTACTAGAGGTCCCAGGAGAACATCTACAGACAGGTGGTACTAGAGGTCCCAACAGAACATCTACAGACAGGTGGTGCTAGAGGTCCCAGAAGAACATCTACTGACAGGTGGTACTAGAGGTCCCAGGAGAACATCTACTGACAGGTGGTGCTAGAGGTCCCAACAGAACATCTACAGACAGGTGGTACTAGAGGTCCCAACAGAACATCTACAGACAGGTGGTACTAGAGGTCCCAGGAGAACATCTACAGACAGGTGGTACTAGAGGTCCCAGGAGAACATCTACAGACAGGTGGTACTAGAGGTCCCAGGAGAACATCTACAGACAGGTGGTGCTAGAGGTCCCAACAGAACATCTACAGACAGGTGGTGCTAGAGGTCCCAACAGAACATCCACAGACAGGTGGTACTAGAGGTCCCAGGAGAACATCTACTGACAGGTGGTACTAGAGGTCCCAGGAGAACATCTACTGACAGGTGGTGCTAGAGGTCCCAACAGAACATCTACAGACAGGTGGTGCTAGAGGTCCCAACAGAACATCTACAGACAGGTGGTACTAGAGGTCCCAGCAGAACATCTACAGACAGGTGGTACTAGAGGTCCAGCAGAACATCTACAGACAGGTGGTACTAGAGGTCCCATGAGAACATCTACAGACAGGTGGTGCTAGAGGTCCCAACAGAACATCTACAGACAGGTGGTACTAGAGGTCCCAACAGAACATCTACAGACAGGTGGTGCTAGAGGTCCCAACAGAACATCTACAGACAGGTGGTGCTAGAGGTCCCAACAGAACATCTACAGACAGGTGGGACTAGAGGTCCCAGGAGAACATCTACAGACAGGTGGTACTAGAGGTCCCAGGAGAACATCTACAGACAGGTGGTGCTAGAGGTCCCAACAGAACATCTACAGACAGGTGGTGCTAGAGGTCCCAACAGAACATCTACAGACAGGTGGTGCTAGAGGTCCCAGGAGAACATCTACAGACAGGTGGTACTAGAGGTCCCAGGAGAACATCTACAGACAGGTGGTACTAGAGGTCCCAGGAGAACATCTACAGACAGGTGGTGCTAGAGGTCCCAACAGAACATCTACAGACAGGTGGTACTAGAGGTCCCAACAGAACATCTACAGTCAGGTGGTACTAGAGGTCCCAGCAGAACATCTACAGACAGGTGGTGCTAGAGGTCCCAGGAGAACATCTACAGACAGGTGGTACTAGAGGTCCCAGGAGAACATCTACAGACAGGTGGTGCTAGAGGTCCCAGCAGAACATCTACAGACAGGTGGTACTAGAGGTCCCAACAGAACATCTACAGTCAGGTGGTACTAGAGGTCCCAGCAGAACATCTACAGACAGGTGGTACTAGAGGTCCCAGGAGAACATCTACAGACAGGTGGTGCTGGAGGTCCCAACAGAACATCTACAGACAGGTGGTACTAGAGGTCCCAGGAGAACATCTACAGACAGGTGGTACTAGAGGTCCCAGGAGAACATCTACAGACAGGTGGTGCTAGAGGTCCCAACATAACATCTACAGACAGGTGGTGCCAGAGGTCCCAACAGAACATCTACAGACAGGTGGTACTAGAGGTCCCAACAGAACATCTACAGTCAGGTGGTACTAGAGGTCCCAGCAGAACATCTACAGACAGGTGGTGCTAGAGGTCCCAGCAGAACATCTACAGACAGGTGGTACTAGAGGTCCCAGGAGAACATCTACAGACAGGTGGTGCTAGAGGTCCCAACAGAACATCTACAGACAGGTGGTGCTAGAGGTCCCAACAGAACATCTACAGACAGGTGGTGCTAGAGGTCCCAGCAGAACATCTACAGACAGGTGGTACTAGAGGTCCCAACAGAACATCTACAGACAGGTGGTACTAGAGGTCCCAGGAGAACATCTACAGACAGGTGGTGCTAGAGGTCCCAACAGAACATCTACAGACAGGTGGTGCTAGAGGTCCCAACAGAACATCTACAGACAGGTGGTACTAGAGGTCCCAACAGAACATCTACAGACAGGTGGTACTAGAGGTCCCAGCAGAACATCTACAGACAGGTGGTGCTAGAGGTCCCAGAAGAACATCTACAGACAGGTGGTGCTAGAGGTCCCAGAAGAACATCTACAGACAGGTGGTACTAGAGGTCCCAGGAGAACATCTACAGACAGGTGGTACTAGAGGTCCCAGGAGAACATCTACAGACAGGTGGTACTAGAGGTCCCAACAGAACATCTACAGACAGGTGGTGCTAGAGGTCCCAACAGAACATCTACAGACAGGTGGTACTAGAGGTCCCAGGAGAACATCTACAGACAGGTGGTACTAGAGGTCCCAGGAGAACATCTACAGACAGGTGGTGCTAGAGGTCCCAACAGAACATCTACAGACAGGTGGTACTAGAGGTCCCAACAGAACATCTACAGTCAGGTGGTACTAGAGGTCCCAGGAGAACATCTACAGACTGGTGGTACTAGAGGTCCCAGGAGAACATCTACAGACAGGTGGTACTAGAGGTCCCAACAGAACATCTAAAGACAGGTGGTACTAGAGGTCCCAGGAGAACATCTACAGACAGGTGGTACTAGAGGTCCCAGGAGAACATCTACAGACAGGTGGTACTAGAGGTCCCAGGAGAACATCTACAGACAGGTGGTACTAGAGGTCCCAGGAGAACATCTACAGACAGGTGGTACTAGAGGTCCCAACAGAACATCTACAGACAGGTGGTACTAGAGGTCCCAGCAGAACATCTACAGACAGGTGGTACTAGAGGTCCCAACAGAACATCTACAGACAGGTGGTGCTAGAGGTCCCAGAAGAACATCTACTGACAGGTGGTACTAGAGGTCCCAGGAGAACATCTACTGACAGGTGGTGCTAGAGGTCCCAACAGAACATCTACAGACAGGTGGTGCTAGAGGTCCCAACAGAACATCTACAGACAGGTGGTACTAGAGGTCCCAACAGAACATCTACAGACAGGTGGTACTAGAGGTCCCAGGAGAACATCTACAGACAGGTGGTACTAGAGGTCCCAGGAGAACATCTACAGACAGGTGGTACTAGAGGTCCCAACAGAACATCTACAGACAGGTGGTACTAGAGGTCCCAGAAGAACATCTACAGACAGGTGGTACTAGAGGTCCCAGGAGAACATCTACAGACAGGTGGTGCTAGAGGTCCCAACAGAACATCTACAGACAGGTGGTGCTAGAGGTCCCAACAGAACATCTACAGACAGGTGGTACTAGAGGTCTGAGGAGAACATCTACAGACAGGTGGTACTAGAGGTCCCAGGAGAACATCTACAGACAGGTGGTACTAGAGGTCCCAACAGAACATCTACAGACAGGTGGTGCTAGAGGTCCCAACAGAACATCTACAGACAGGTGGTACTAGAGGTCCCAGGAGAACATCTACAGACAGGTGGTACTAGAGGTCCCAGGAGAACATCTACAGACAGGTGGTGCTAGAGGTCCCAGGAGAACATCTACAGACAGGTGGTACTAGAGGTCCCAACAGAACATCTACAGACAGGTGGTGCTAGAGGTCCCAACAGAACATCTACAGACAGGTGGTACTAGAGGTCCCAGGAGAACATCTACAGACAGGTGGTACTAGAGGTCCCAGGAGAACATCTACAGACAGGTGGTACTAGAGGTCCCAACAGAACATCTACAGACAGGTGGTGCTAGAGGTCCCAACAGAACATCTACAGACAGGTGGTACTAGAGGTCCCAGGAGAACATCTACAGACTGGTGGTACTAGAGGTCCCAGGAGAACATCTACAGACAGGTGGTGCTAGAGGTCCCAACAGAACATCTACAGACAGGTGGTACTAGAGGTCCCAACAGAACATCTACAGACAGGTGGTGCTAGAGGTCCCAACAGAACATCTACAGACAGGTGGTACTAGAGGTCCGAGGAGAACATCTACAGACAGGTGGTACTAGAGGTCCCAGGAGAACATCTACAGACAGGTGGTGCTAGAGGTCCCAACAGAACATCTACAGACAGGTGGTGCTAGAGGTCCCAACAGAACATCTACAGACAGGTGGTGCTAGAGGTCCCAACAGAACATCTACAGACAGGTGGTACTAGAGGTCCCAGGAGAACATCTACAGACTGGTGGTACTAGAGGTCCCAGGAGAACATCTACAGACAGGTGGTACTAGAGGTCCCAGGAGAACATCTACTGACAGGTGGTGCTAGAGGTCCCAACAGAACATCTACAGACAGGTGGTACTAGAGGTCCGAACAGAACATCTACAGACAGGTGGTACTAGAGGTCCCAGGAGAACATCTACAGACAGGTGGTACTAGAGGTCCGAGGAGAACATCTACAGACAGGTGGTACTAGAGGTCCCAACAGAACATTTACAGACAGGTGTACTAGAGGTCCCAACAGAACATCTACAGACAGGTGGTACTAGAGGTCCCAGGAGAACATCTACAGACAGGTGGTACTAGAGGTCCCAGGAGAACATCTACAGACTGGTGGTACTAGAGGTCCCAGGAGAACATCTACAGACAGGTGGTGCTAGAGGTCTCAGGAGAACATCTACAGACAGGTGGTGCTAGAGGTCCCAACAGAACATCTACAGACAGGTGGTGCTAGAGGTCCCAGGAGAACATCTACTGACAGGTGGTACTAGAGGTCCCAGGAGAACATCTACAGACAGGTGGTGCTAGAGGTCCCAACAGAACATCTACAGACAGGTGGTGCTAGAGGTCCATCTTGGAAGGTCTTCTCCTCTTTATCACTGCTGTATGTCAGGATGAATCTTAATCACAAGGTTTTTGGTTTGAAATAAAAAGCTTCCAGTTTGTTTTTGTGTCTCAGGTGTATTTAAACAGCTGCTGCTCTGATGTATTCAGTAACACACGCAGATGGAAGCGACAGCGTCTTTGATGAAGTCCTCTGATGTGTAAATGTTCTCAACAGAATGGGTGAGTGAGCTACAGACTGAATGAGGATCAGAGAGAGAGAGAGAGAGAGGTTGATCACTCATTCTATTAAAGCCCTTGAATCACATGCAGGTTGAGTCATGTGTAATTAAAGACTGTCCTCTTCAGTTCTCTCTACTCGGGTCTCTTTATGTTAAACATCTCTGTGTTTATGGGAATGAGTCTGATCATCCTCAAACATCCTGCAGCTCCACAGAAAGAGAGACCAAACTTTATAGTTTGAGTTCACCACGTGAAACTGGGTCAGAACCTTCAGGATGGAGATGAACAGAACCCTGGGTGTTCTGCACCAGAGGAAACCCCTTGTTATGTTCTAATAACTACAGACAGCATGTTCTGTAGAGAGGTTGAAGTTTCAGAAGACAGGAACGTGTCTACGGAGCGCAGTGTGTCACAGATGATGGATCATTAAAGAAACGTGTTCTAAAAGGAAACACTGTGAGGTCAGTCTCTGATCACATGTAATTAAAACATGAACACGATGTTGAACAGACACACAGATGTTCAGAACTTCTTCACAGTGATGACATCACAAACACTGTAAACACTGTAAACCAGCTGTCTGGTTCCACTGAGAGAACCTGTCCATCTTTAACATGTAACTCAACCCCTCCAGAATAAAAGCTCATGGCCTCAAATTGCATTTGCATTCTGAACGAGTCGGTTCTGAGAAGGAAACGAGTCCAACTGAAGGGTCCAGACTGGGTTTTATTAAGTATCTGAAAGCGTCTGAGATCCCTCAGATGTTCTTCACTGTACGACATGGAGAAGAACAACCTCCTTTAGGTCACATGACCTTACAAGACTGTTTTATTCACACATTAATCTGGTTGTATGCCACTAACATGATAATCACACCACATGTTTACACACACAGCAGGAGGTAGTAAACACTTAAAGTCATGTATCTCACACTTCTACAGCTAAACGGACTCATCACATGTTCACACAGGAGTTCTGGTTCCAGCTGGGTCCACCAGCATGTCTTCCTTCACAAACCCCGGCACCGGCGAGTACGGCTCCGTCTCCATGGTGACCTGTTTGGTCACCTTGGTGTCTAGGCTGATGTCCTTGGAGACCACAGACGTCTTCTTCCCCTCCAGCCAGTATGTTACCATGTCTCCTTTCCCCTAGCAGAGACGAGGTCAAAGGTCAGCGTGTCCCACAGCCCCAGCAGGAGACACCTGTGTGGGAGGAGGAGTCTCACCTTGACCTGCAGCGTCCCTCTGCACTCCAGGACGTAGCCTCCGATCTCCTCCAGCAGGTAGAAGGTGCTGGAGCTACACTGGATCTTCAGAGCTGAAGAGACAGGAAGTCTGGTTTTATATTGACAGTCTGGATCAGAACCAGAAGAACAACTGATTGACAGCTGGGCAGGTATGTAGGTCACTTCATTTGCTGCACTTGAGTCACCTGCATTCATGATGCTTGTCATCCACAGCACCTGACTCCGCCCCTTTATAAAGGTTGATGAATGTACCTGTTTTACTAACCTGAACCCTGAACTCGTGATATGGATCAACCGCGTACTTACCTGGAACCCAAGTGACCTCACCTGCTGAACCCTGGATTAAAATATCAACCTATTGGACCTCTCAGATTCTGGACCTGGATTCTCTGCCCCTGCTGGTACCTCAGCATTATTCGGCCTCTCAGTTAGTGACCTCTCTTTAGTTTCAACCACAGATTTGGCTCTTGTCTTTAAATGGATTCTGACCCTGGATTAAAGACTTGAACTGTCAGCTGGTTAGTTCTAAGCAGAAGAACAAAAGTTACGTATGTAACTACGGTTCTATGAATCCCAGATGACCGCCAGAGGGTGGGGCTGAAAGCACTGAACGTTCCCTTTGTGCATGCGCAGTTCCAGAAGTGATGCACACCTGTCACTCTGGATGACGTCACGGCGGTGATATAGCCCTACGTCATCCCCTGCTCTCTTCCTGCAGAATCTTCTCGCAGAAAACACAAGAATTCTGAGTGACAGAGAGCCTCTGGCAATGAGCTGACTCCTCTGAGGAGAATAGATCCACCTTCGTCTGCCCAAAACGGTTCCAGATCTGGTACACCATGTCTGGGTAAGGAGACCACTCCCCAGGGGAGGGTCTCTGGCGAGAAAGAGAATCTGCCACCTGATTGTATTCCCCGGGAGATACACTGCCCTCAGGGAGGGCATATGAGCAGCCGCCCAGGTCAGAAGCGCATGAGATTCTCTCAGCAGTTGCGCTGACCTGACACCGCCCTGATGTGGTAGACGACTGATGTATTGTCCGACCGGACCAGAATGTGTTTGCCTCTCTAATAGGGAAGAAAATGTCTGAGAGCCAGAAGAACGGCCTGCAGCTCCAGCACATTTCTATGTCTTAGACGATGTCTCGGGGACCAGCTGCCCCAAACCATCCTGTGCTGCCACACGGCACCCCAGCCCGTAAGGCAGGCGTCCGTGGTGACCACTTCCCTGCGACACACCACCAACCCCATCGGCACCCCCCTGGACAGGTACGCCCTGTCCTTCCAGGGGGCCAGTGCACAAAAACATCACAGCGTAACCCGCAGCTTCACATGCCTGTACCGTCTGGGGTCCAGGTGGAAGCCGTTCAGTCATTGCTGAAAAAGACGCAACGTTAGCAGACCGAGAGGCACAACACCTGTGATCGAAGTCAGCTTCCCCATAAGCCAAAGAAAGAAAGCGAGGGGAAGGCAAAAAAAAAAAAAAATTGATACACTTGATGCGTCGGAATTAAACTGGACTCCAAACAGTCCACCTCCTTATATTGTTTCCTTCTCTTTGATTTCTTGCTTGCATGTTCTCTCAATGTAAGTCGCTTTGGATAAAAGCGTCTGCTAAATGACAGTAGTAGTAGTAGTGCCCAGCCTGACCCGAGCGACCATGCTGGCAATATCGTCCAACCGCTGAACAGATGGCCGGAATCCAAATCCAGGCCAAGGAACATTGTGGTCTGAAATGGGGTCAGACAGCTCTTCCCTAGGTTGACCCTGAGACTGAGCTTCTCTAAATGAGCAAGGAGGTGACCTGTATACTACTACTACTACTACTACTGTCATCATAAATCATAAATTAATCCTACATTAAGACTGAAAGTGTTCTTTAAAGAGGTGAGTCTTAAGTCTGCTCTTAAAAGTAGCTGCCGACTCTGAGGATCGGACCGAGTTTGGTAGGTTATTCCACCATCGGGGGACAACAGAGGAGAAGAGTTTGGAACATGATCTCATGCCACGTTGTGGTGGAAGCGCTAGGCGTCTTTCAGCGGCTGAGCGTAGCTGACGCGTGGGAATGTAGGTTTGGATGAAGGAGTGAAGGTAAGTAGGAGCTGTGTGTGTTAGAGTCTGGTAAGCCAGAAGCAGAGCTTTGTATTTGATGCGTGCTGCAACTGGAAGCCAGTGCAGGGAAATGAGCAGCGGAGTGACATGAGCCCTTTTGGGCTGGTTGAAGACCAGACGTGCTGCTGCGTTCTGAATCATCTGCAGAGGTTTAACCGAGGACGCCGGAAGACCGGCCAGCAAAGAGTTGCAGTAGTCGATCCGGGACAAGACCAGGGCCTGGACCAGAAGCTGTGTGGTGTGGTCTGTGAGGAAGGCTCTGATTTTCCTGATGTTGTAAAGCGCGAATCGACATGAGCGAGCTACGGAGTTAACCTGCTCTTTGAAGGACAGCTGGTTGTCCAGTATGACACCAAGGTTTCTGGCGGAGGTTTTGGGGAACAGCGTGATGGAGTCAAGCTGCACGCTTATCTGAGGAGGTAAGGAGTTACTGGCAGGACAGACAATGAGGTCAGTTTTGGACAGATTAAGCTGAAGGTGACGATCCCTCATCCACGCCGAGATATCTGAGAGGCAAGCAGATATCCGCACTGAGACGGATGTATCGTCTGGAGGGAACGAGAGGAGGAGCTGAGTGTCGTCAGCGTAGCAATGGTATGAGAAGCCATGGGAGCGAATGATCTCGCCTAATGAGGTGGTGTATAAAGAGAAGAGGAGAGGACCAAGGACCGAGCCCTGCGGGACACCCGTCGCCAGCTCATGCAGACTGGACATCTGTCCATGCCACAAGACTCTGAAAGATCTTTCCGCAAGGTACGAGGTAACCACGAGAGGACCGGCCCCGAGATGCCAAGCTTAGATAGCGTCGAGAGGAGAATGAGGTGGTTGACGGTGTCAAAAGCAGCAGACAGGTCAAGGAGTACGAGTACTGAGGAGAGACCAGCCGATCTGGCAACCCGTAGTGACTCTGCAACTGAGAGAAGAGCGGTTTCAGTGGAATGGCCTCGCTTAAAGCCTGATTGATAAGGATCAAGTAGGTCGTTGTCGTGGAGGAACTGTGAGACTTGAGTGAAAACAGCTCGCTCTAGGATCTTGGACATGAACGGTAGGAGCGAGACTGGCCGGTAGTTTCCTACCTGGGCCGGGTCGAGCGACGGTTTTTTCAGCAGCAGAGTGACAGTGGCTTGCTTGAAAACTGAAGGAAAGATGCCAGTTTTCATGGAAGAGTTTATAATGTGGGTTATTGCAGGTTTGACAGCAGGAAGAATGCTCAGCAGGATATCTGTAGGAATCGGATCCAGAGGACACGTGGTTGGATTAGATTCCACTACGAGTCGGGAGACTTCGTCCTCATTCAGTAAGCGGAAGGAGCAGAGCGATTGACCGGAGGAAGGATGGACCAGACTGGGATTGTCAGGCTCAGAAAACTGATTTTTAATGGAGGCNGCTTTGGATAAAAGCGTCTGCTAAATGACAGTAGTAGTAGTAGTGCCCAGCCTGACCCGAGCGACCATGCTGGCAATATCGTCCAACCGCTGAACAGATGGCCGGAATCCAAATCCAGGCCAAGGAACATTGTGGTCTGAAATGGGGTCAGACAGCTCTTCCCTAGGTTGACCTGTATACTACTACTACTACTACTACTGTCATCATAAATCATAAATTAATCCTACATTAAGACTGAAAGTGTTCTTTAAAGAGGTGAGTCTTAAGTCTGCTCTTAAAAGTAGCTGCCGACTCTGAGGATCGGACCGAGTTTGGTAGGTTATTCCACCATCGGGGGACAACAGAGGAGAAGAGTTTGGAACATGATCTCATGCCACGTTGTGGTGGAAGCGCTAGGCGTCTTTCAGCGGCTGAGCGTAGCTGACGCGTGGGAATGTAGGTTTGGATGAAGGAGTGAAGGTAAGTAGGAGCTGTGTGTGTTAGAGTCTGGTAAGCCAGAAGCAGAGCTTTGTATTTGATGCGTGCTGCAACTGGAAGCCAGTGCAGGGAAATGAGCAGCGGAGTGACATGAGCCCTCTTGGGCTGGTTGAAGACCAGACGTGCTGCTGCGTTCTGAATCATCTGCAGAGGTTTAACCGAGGACGCCGGAAGACCGGCCAGCAAAGAGTTGCAGTAGTCGATCCGGGACAAGACCAGGGCCTGGACCAGAAGCTGTGTGGTGTGGTCTGTGAGGAAGGCTCTGATTTTCCTGATGTTGTAAAGCGCGAATCGACATGAGCGAGCTACGGCGTTAACCTGCTCTTTGAAGGACAGCTGGTTGTCCAGTATGACACCAAGGTTTCTGGCGGAGGTTTCGGGGAACAGCGTGATGGAGTCAAGCTGCACGCTTATCTGAGGAGGTAAGGAGTTACTGGCAGGACAGACAATGAGGTCAGTTTTGGACAGATTAAGCTGAAGGTGACGATCCCTCATCCACGCCGAGATATCTGAGAGGCAAGCAGATATCCGCACTGAGACGGATGTATCGTCTGGAGGGAACGAGAGGAGGAGCTGAGTGTCGTCAGCGTAGCAATGGTAAGAGAAGCCATGGGAGCGAATTATCTCGCCTTGATCTCGCCTTGAAACTAAAACTCCAACAACAGTTAAAGAATCTATTTTAATTTTATTTGACTGAAAACAAATTTTATTGACTAATTTAAAATACATAGACTATAGAAACCTTCAGCAACACTAAGTCAACATAGAAGAGCTCAAATGAAGAAAAAAGCAACATAAAACTATAAAACTGAGTTCAACCTTACATCACTATCAAGACGCCTTTCTCAACCTGAGCAGGTTAAAAACGGGTCCGTCTGTGATTTAAAGTGATCAGTGAGTAGCTCTCGTCTGCAGATGTAAACTGTTCCACAGAATAAACACGGTATCACTTCTGGTTCTGAATCTGGTTCTGAGAATGTCCCTGATCAGTGAACCTCGGAGCTCCAACAGGACTGGGATGTTCTGATTTTACAAATTATTACAAACAAGGAGACGACCAGACAATATTGCTAAAATCATAAACTCCATCCAACACTTAGTGATTCAAAGTTTCATCCAAGCAGACGCTCCAGCTCGGAACTTCCAGATTTCATGAGGTCAGCTGATTTTATTTTATTGTTTTTGGTTTTACAAAGTTCTGTGTTTCAGTACCTGCACAGTTTCTGGTTTCTTTGCTCATTTGGACATTTTCATTATTTGTTTATAGTTTTATGGTTTTCTTCCAGCTGCTAAGTTATGATAATTATTTAAAAATTTAATGTCAAACTTGAATAAAAGTTTGAACAAATCTCTGTAAGTAATTTATATAAACACTGAACTTCAGGATCAATTTCTGCTTCATTGCAGAAGATATGGATCAAATCTTATTTAGTAAAACTCAGGGAACCAATGAAAAAAAATACTGACTTGGTTGTCATAGCAACAGATGCTCAGTTGGACTTTGTATTTTTCCTCCACTCAGCTTCTCGAGGAGGGATGTAGTCTTTATGAAGTTGCTTCGGCGCTGCCAGCATCTCGATCCGAGCGGTTCCTGCAGCTCTTTTTGCTGCCTCTGAAACCTGATTGGATGTTAGAGATGTGGTGCAAATAATTAAAACTGATGGTTAGTTCAAATCTAATTAAGACAAAAACTGAGAAAACAAATGAAACAAAACCTAAACTACTTTACTACCTATCTACTTTCAGCTGCATTTTTCTTTTTTTCCATGTTTTTAAAGAGATCAATAAACCCAGAATGAGGATGAAGTTTGGAAACTTAGTTTTGTGTTTGATCTCACTGATGAAGTCTTTAATAACATCTTCTGTATTGATGTGACTGGAGACGTCCTTACAGTCCAGATGGGTTCCTCCAGGCAACCCAGTTGGTAGCAGATGTTGCTCTCTCTAAGTTTGGGCTGCGCTAACTGGACGAGTCTCGGAGAGATCCGAGCTGTTCTAGATGCAGAGGAGACGATGGAAGCAGAGCTCTGAGGAAAGATGGAGAAGTTCCACTGAATTTAACACGCAGCAGCACTGAAGTTTAAACACAAAAACCAGTCAGGTTGAGGGTCGCAGNTTTGCTGGTATTCGGACAAGTCAGAGAGATTTTTGGATTTGCGCCATTTCCTTTCAGCTGCTCTCAGACCAGCTCTGTGATCCCTCAGAGTGTCTGTGAGCCACGGACTAGGACGCTGCCGGGCGGCCAGCTTTGACACACGAGGGCAGACTTCGTCCAGAGAAGAAGCTAGTGAGGAGCAGAGCGTCTCTGTTGCGTCATTTACAGGCAGAGTTGAGAGCACCGAGTAGGAAGGGAGGGAGGAGCAGACATGCTCCGATAGCTGCGAGGGAGTGAGAGATTGAAGGTTTCTGCGGTAGGAGACAGTCTTTACTTTTGCGTTAGGTACGTAAGGGATGGAGATGCAGAATTTAATCAGGAAGTGGTCTGAGAGGTGCAGCGGTGTGACTTGCACATTACCTGCAGTGCAGTTTCTGGTCAGTATGACCTTCTGTATGATGTACTGCGCACGCCTTGGAGGGGGCGAGGAGCAGCCAGTGGTCTAGATCAGTGTTTCCCAACCCTGGTCCTCAAGGCACACTGTCCTGCATGTTTTAGATGTTTCCCTGTTCCAACACAGCTGAGTTAAATGAGCAAATTACCAAACAACTTGTCTTGTAATTTGCTCATTTAACTCAGCTGTGTTGGAGCAGGGAAACATCTAAAACATACAGGACAGTGTGCCTTGAGGACCAGGGTTGGGAAACACTGGTCTAGATAGGGCAGAATCCTCATTCTGTTGGCTTGTAAAGGAGCCAGGGCTGCCTTCACACTGGGTAAACACTGTCGGGGAAAGAGAAAGGCCGAATGAGAGCACCCTGAATTGCCAATGACTTCCCTGATAGGCGAACCTGAGGAAGCACCGGTGGTCTTGGGCAATAGGGACGTGAAAATAAGCATCTGTCAGGTCTATCGAGGTGAACCAGTCCCCCTCCACAATAGACTGAAGGACTTCCGCTGTAGTAAGCATGTGTAAAGGCAACTGTTTCATCTAATGATTGAGCCCCCCAGATCTAAGATGGGGCGAAATCCACCAGTCTTTTTGGACACGAGGAAGTATGTGGAATAGTAGCCCCTGGGCTGCAGCAGGGGGATCTACCACCTTGATTGCACCCTTGGATAGGAGTGCAGATAGCTCTAGGTCCAGTGCTTGGGCTTTGAACGGATCTCGGATGACAGTCATCCTGACCCGCCCTGAAATCTGAGGCCGGTGTCGGAACTGCAGCCTGTACCCCTGAGTCAGCGTGGCAACCACCCACGGGTCTGAAGCCCGGGGCTGCTGCACAGGGCGGTGGGAAACCGGACGGGAGTCCCTTCCCTGTGAAAAACGACACCCCTCAGAAGCCCAATCCCTCCGTGGCAGGCGAACACTAGGGCTATTGGCCCGTTGTTTCAGCCTCTGGGGTGGCAAACGGGGAGGCATAACACGTCCAACAGGCTGCTGCCTAGTCTGTCACGCTTGCATCGTCCTTTCCAGAGCCTCAAGGGCAGCCAAACCAAACATCTGCCCAGGCTCCACAGGCACACTGCGGAGGTCCTCCGGCAAGACTCAGCCAGGGCAGACTGAGCAAGCCAAACCTGATAGCGAGCCTGAACCAGATAAGACATGACTCGTCCATGATCACTTGTTATCCAAGCAAAAGCTTGCAGAGCTGCATCATAGAAGGAACCCGCAGTGGCAGCACCCTCAACCTCCTGGAGGGAGGTAGACAGGGCAAATAGCAGGTGCGCCAGTGAATTACCCAAGTGACCAGCTCGAGCACCGGAATTATATGCCCTAGTCAGAAACTTATTCGTAACACGACATTGTGGGGGGCTGTGGCTCAGTGGTTACAGCGGTCATCCTCCAATTTGAAGGTTGGTGGATCAATCCCGGCTTCCACCGCCACATGTTGAAGTGGGCAAGACACTGAACCCCATGTTGCCCCCCAATCTGCGTCTCGGTTGTGTGAGTGCTAGCCCATACCCTCTCCCCCCGGTTTACATATCGGATTGTGTGAATGGGTAAATGCAAAACCTTGTAGTGTGAAAGTGCTTTGAGTAGTCTGAATGACTAGAAAAGCGCTATACAAATAAAGGACATTTACCATTTACATTGTGGTCGTGGGCATCGGACATCCCGGCGCAGGGCTTCCTCAGGTGGCACAATCTTGCATCGCTCTGGGAGGATGCAAGGGAACCTGCTTCAGAGGCCCGGGAAGACCGAGCCTCATCCTCCTCACAGAAATGAGAGGCAGATGCTGCAAGGGAGAGAACATCTTCCTCACAAGCAAGGTTGGGCATGGGAGGAGACTCAGGCCCCGTTTCAGAGACAGGAGGTTCCAAGTGGTGAACCCGAAAAAAAATTCCTCATCATCTCTAGTTCCACGGACAACTGTTCCACTATAGAGGACAGTCCTGCATCTGATTTGGCTTTCTTTTTCTTTGAAAAGTTGCAGCCGGATCCGAGAGGCGCTTCGAACGTCTAGACATCCACATGGACGTCGAACCGCACACGAGAAGAAATCAGGAAGAGAGTAGCGGATGACGTAGGGCTATATCACCTCCGTGACGTCATCCGGGTCACAGGTGTGACTTTTTTTGGCATTACTTCTCGAACTGCGCATGCGCGAAGGGAACATTCAGTGCTTTCAGCACCCCCCTTTGGCGGTCAGGAGGGATGAAATAGAACTCATGCTGCTTCAGCTTCTAGTTTCCTGTGGCTTGATGCAGGTCTGCTGCTCATGTCTTCTTTCTGTTGTAATCACCTGAGTGTTCCTCTTGGTAGTCCAGAACTGCACCTGTTGCCTTCAGTACACTCTCACCTGACCACCTTACCTCTACTGCTTCCGGGTCCATAACTGCACTGTTCTGAGGTGATAACCCCTCTCACTACACTGTCCACTGACGTCCGTCCATTGGCGCCCGTCCGCTGATGGGTGTCCGTCCTGGCGAGGCTTCCTGCTTGAGCGCAGTTAATAAAGACTTACCTACTGTACAGTTCTGGTTGTAGTTCATTTTCTGATCAGTCATAACGCATCCTCAGGTTCTACAGGAGCCTGTCAATCAAACACAGATTCAGATCAGATGTGTAGAAAGCTGTAACCTACAGGACTGTGGTCCTGGTGGACCAGGTCTGGACAGTGTTAAGAAAGGTTTTTGTGTGAGTAGTGGTTTGATGGTGTTACCTAGGCTCGTGGACTCCATTCTAGATGCAGTGTTGACCGTATCTCCAAACAGACAGTACCGAGGCATCTTCGTCCCCACGACTCCGGCTACAACCGGACCTTAAAGACACACACAGGAGATGTTCAGTGTTTGGTCAAACAGAACCTCTCAGTCTCCCATCTGGCTGTGTTGGTACCAGAGTGAATCCCAGCACGGATCTGCAGCTGTGTGTTGGGTTTGTGGGGGATCCTGAAGGAGCGACAGACCCCCACCAGGTCCAGAGCCATGCTGGAGATCTCTGAGGCGTGGAGGATCCCATTCTCCTGAGGAACACCTGATACCACCATGTCTACAGAACCGTAAAGAAAAACAGAGTGGAGACGCCAAAACCCAGTGTGTGTAGGTGTGTGTGTGGGTGTGTGTGGGTCTGTTTGTGTAGGTGTGTGGGTGTGTACACGTGCATGTGTGTGTGTGTGCATGTGTGCTTGTGTAGGCGTGTATGTGTGTGTTTGTATGTGTAGGTGTGTGGGTGTGTGTGTGTGTGCATTTGTGCTTGTGTAGGTGTATGTGTGTGTGTGTGTGTGCGTGCGTGCGTGTCTCACAGGCGTCTCCGATGGTTTCCACCTTATAGACGTCATAGTTATCGATGATGTCATCGAAAGTTGTGTACAGCTTGTTGAGGAGGTCGACCACCTGATAAGGTGTACTGCTACTGGACAGCGTAGTGAAACCCACAATGTCACTGCACGCACATACACAACAGTGGAATGTTGAGATTAAGTGAAGTAATTCTGTTGATGAACTTTCTGGATCACCTGTCTGAGTTTACCTGAAGAAGACGGTGGCGCTAACGTAGCTCTGAGCCTGGGCTGGTTTCGCCTGACGAAGGTCATCAGCAATCTGTTTGGGAAGCATACCTGAAGCACGAACATATAACGAGCTGAAACGAGGTCGCCGTGCGTGCACGTTTACGTTCATTCACATCAAACATCATTACTGAACAGGAAGTATTCATGCTGACTCCGCCCACTCATAGAAGCAGGATAACTGGAGCTACAGACCACAGCAGAGTGAAAGGAAACTAACCAGCTGGTGATGAAACACTGACCTGCAGGAGACTAACTCAGACTTCTGGATGGATTCATGTGTCTTACTGTAAAGCAGTCTGTCGGTTTTCTGTTTCTCCAACATCAGATCCTGAGTCCGCTCAGCCACAAGGACCTCCAGATGTTTGCTGTACTTCTCCATCTGGACATAAAGGTATAATATGATGAGATGAGTCTGACTGCAGTTCAGCCTGACGTCTGCTGTGTGTTATTACCAGGTTCATCATCATGTCCACCGGGCTGCCTTTGACGGGGTTGATCCGGTAAACAAACTTCTTGATTTGGTCAAAGGTGGGTCGGTGGGTGGGGTTATGAGAGCGACATCGACGAATCAGCTGTAAAAACGTTCAGGTTAGGTTAGAATTTTGTCTTGTGGATGATTCTGGAGCAGATTTCTCAGATAAAACATCTGTAAAAGTTATTAATTCAGAAACTAACAAGTTGAACAGAAAAAAATCAAGTTTTTGTTCAATCTGCTGGATTTAGTTTATGATGTTTGTGTTTTATAGGATCCACCATCAACCCTTTAAAAATACAGAAGAGTCTTTAGAACTAATAAAATAAGCACAGCACGCAGAGTGAAATCATTTCTCTGCTGGTTTGTGGTGGTCACACCTCCGCGTAGTCAGCTGGACACGGGCAGGTGTTGTCAGCTTTACTGGAGATCAGCTCAGGTAGAGGAGGACACCATGCACACTCCAAGTTAGACTCTTCTGCCTGCAGAACACTTAGTTTAATATGTGAAACTGTAATTTTACTCAGTTACAGTGGAGCGAAGCAGCAGACTGGGTCTTACTGGGACAGGGTCACTGCGAGTGGCTATCTCCAGGAGGATAATGGAGTAACTGAGAAAACAAACATTCAGAGGTTACCTGCTGAACGATCCGAACAGTTCTTCAAACTCTAACATTCAGAACCAATCTGTGTTCAGAATAGAGAATGAAACACTACTAAAGTGGTTTAAGATGTGACTGAATGGTTATTGTAGTACCAAAATACATCTCCAGCCAATGTTGGCTCCATGTTAGAGCTCTGGAACTCAGGTGGCATGTACACCTCGAGGAGCCTCTGCTGATAGGAGGACAGAGGCTCCGCCCCATCATCCCTGCGAAATGTCCTCAAGCCATAGTCTGACAGGACAGACCAAATAGAGAACCAGTTAAAACCTGTTACATAAATGGGGGCTTATCTGGGATTCTGTTTAGATCCTAGACAGTAGGTTTTACTGCACATGCTCAGATCACCTGTTATTTTGCAGACCCAGCGATCATCTAAAACACAGTTTAAAGACTTCAGATGTCCGTGGCAGAGCCTGTGCTGATGGAGGTACGACATTCCTCGGGCGATGTCTGTGGCGAAGGAAAACCTGGCGGATTGTCACACTGTTAGAAGTAGTCCAAACCTTCATATCACTGTGATGATTGTCTAGCTAACACAACCAGCTGCTGCAGCTGTATGTAACCCACTGTTAAAACTGCAACAACATATGAAAATTGATTTTATGTTTTTTCCCAGTGTGATTATAAAAGTAATATAAGTTAAAAAAAAGGCTTCTAAAAAACAATAGTCTTAAAAAAAACAGAAAAATATATATTTTTTGGTTGGTTGGTTGATGTACTGAGCAACCAATAACTGGGACGGTCTAACTCCATATCAGCCAATAGGGTTAATAGTCCCGCCCCTCCTGTGCAGATTGCGTCAGACACTGCGTGAGCTAGATCCAGGCAAGTAGTTGTTTCAGCTATTGGGTGAATCTAGAGTTTTTATCTGGCCCCATAACCTTTGTAAGCTGTGATTGCTACACTAGTACTAACATTAAACCTAGCTGGTTATACTTAATAGGTAGCACAGCTTACTATACTGTAGGAGATTCAAATATGTGTTACATGTACATGAGAGTTTACCTGAAGCCCCAGTTGAGAGGAATCTCCTCATTAAGAAGGACGTCATTAAGGCTTCCCTTTGGGCAGTATTCTGTTACTATGGCAACATTTGGCACCTCAATACAACCACCAATAAACTTGCAAAGGTTTGGGTGATCAAGCTCTCTGTATATGGAGGGAAAGACACAATCAGAGAATCAGAATTGTAGATTAGGCTGTCTTTCTGTGTGTGTTAGTCACCTGACTTGTTTGACTTCTTGTCTGATGGTTTTGGACAACGAGAACGTTTTTGTTTGGATCTTTTTGATTGCCACTGTCCTGCCATCACTGCACAAACAAGATGTGTTTAAGACAGTAACTTAAGCTGACAGCATATTTTATATGGACAGATTGGACGTTGACCAGGTGGACGTACTAAATGCCAGTGCATGTGAACAGCCCCCTTCGGGTTCCTGGTTGAGCTGTACAGGAGCTAAATCCAGTCACACAGCTGGTGTTACTGTCACTGTGTCCAACCGGTGCACTTATTATACTACCCATAGTCATACAGGTCTCCTGATCTGCACACAGACAGGTGAACGTAAACCTGTGAGCTGTGACAAGGAAAAATTTTCAACAGCACCATAAAAAAACTCATGAATACCATGAAAAGTCACACCTTCACTTCATCACACCTTCACTACATCACACCTTCACTACATCACACCTTCACTACATCGCACCTTCACTTCATCGCACCTTCACTTCATCGCACCTTCACTACATCGCACCGTCACGTCATCGCACCTTCACTACATCACACCGTCACTATATCACACCTTCACTACATCACACCTTCACTACATCACACCTTCACTACATCACACCTTCACTACATCACACCTTCACTACATCACACCTTCACTATATCACACCTTCACTACATCACACCTTCACTATATCACACCTTCACTATATCACACCTTCACTACATCACACCTTCACTACATCCCACCTTCACTATATCACACCTTCACTACAGCACACCTTCACTATATCACACCTTCACTATATCACACCTTCACTATATCACACCTTCACTATATCACACCTTCACTACATCACACCTTCACTATATCACACCTTCACTATATCACACCTTCACTACATCACACCTTCACTACATCCCACCTTCACTATATCACACCTTCACTATATCACACCTTCACTACATCGCACCTTCACTACATCACACCTTCACTACATCGCACCTTCACTACACCGCACCTTCACTACATCACACCTTCACTACATCACACCTTCACTACATCACACCTTCACTACACCACACCTTCACTATATCACACCTTCACTACATCACACCTTCACTATAGCACACCTTCACTACATCACACCTTCACTACATCGCACCTTCACTACATCGCACCTTCACTACATCCACCTTCACTACATCACACCTTCACTACATCACACCTTCACTACATCACACCTTCACTACATCACACCTTCACTACATCACACCTTCACTACATCACACCTTCACTACATCACACCTTCACTACATCGCACCTTCACTACATCGCACCTTCACTTCATCGCACCTTCACTTCATCGCACCTTCACTACATCACACCTTCACTTCATCGCACCTTCACTACATCACACCTTCACTACATCACACCTTCACTACATCACACCTTCACTACATCACACCTTCACTACATCCCACCTTCACTATATCACACCTTCACTATATCACACCTTCACTACATTGCACCTTCACTATATCACACCTTCACTACATCACACCTTCACTATATCACACCTTCACTATAGCACACCTTCACTATAGCACACCTTTACTACACTGCACTTTCACTACATCACACCTTCACTATAGCACACCTTCACTATAGCACACCTTCACTATATCACACCTTCACTACATCACACCTTCACTACATCCCACCTTCACTATATCACACCTTCACTATATCACACCTTCACTACAGCACACCTTCACTATATCACACCTTCACTACATCACACCTTCACTATATCACACCTTCACTATATCACACCTTCACTACATCACACCTTCACTTCATCGCACCTTCACTTCATCGCACCTTCACTTCATCGCACCTTCACTACATCGCACCTTCACGACATCGCACCTTCACTACATCACACCTTCACTACATCACACCTTCACTTCATCGCACCTTCACTACATCGCACCTTCACTTCATCGCACCTTCACTACATCGCACCTTCACTTCATCGCACCTTCACTACATCGCACCTTCACTACATCACACCTTCACTACATCACACCTTCACTACATCGCACCTTCACTACACCGCACCTTCACTACATCACACCTTCACTACATCACACCTTCACTACATCACACCTTCACTACATCGCACCTTCACTATATCACACCTTCACTATATCACACCTTCACTACATCGCACCTTCACTACATCGCACCTTCACTTCATCGCACCTTCACTACATCGCACCTTCACTACATCGCACCTTCACTTCATCGCACCTTCACTACATCACACCTTCACTATATCACACCTTCACTACATCACACCTTCACTATATCACACCTTCACTATATCACACCTTCACTACATCACACCTTCACTACATCACACCTTCACTATATCACACCTTCACTACATCGCACCTTCACTACATCGCACCTTCACTTCATCGCACCTTCACTGCATCGCACCTTCACTTCATCGCACCTTCCCTACATCGCACCTTCACTGCATCACACCTTCACTACATCGCACCTTCACTACATCACACCTTCACTACATCACACCTTCACTACATCACACCTTCACTACATCACACCCTCACTACATCACACCTTCACTATATCACACCTTCACTACATCACACATTCACTATTGCACACCTTCACTATATCACACCTTCACTATAGCACACATTCACAACACCACACCTTCACTACATCACACCTTCACTACATCACACCTTCACTACATCGCACCTTCACTTCATCGCACCTTCACTACATCACACCTTCACGTCATCGCACCTTCACTACATCACACCTTCACTATATCACACCTTCACTACATCACACCTTCACTACATCCCACCTTCACTATATCACACCTTCACTATATCACACCTTCACTACATTGCACCTTCACTACATCGCACCTTCACTACATCGCACCTTCACTCCATCGCACCTTCACTACATCGCACCTTCACTTCACCGCACCTTCACTACATCACACCTTCACTATATCACACCTTCACTACATCACACCTTCACTACATCGCACCTTCACTACACCGCACCTTCACTACATCACACCTTCACTACATCACACCTTCACTACATCACACCTTCACTACACCGCACCTTCACTACATCACACCTTCACTATATCACCCCTTCACTACATCACACCTTCACTACATCACACCTTCACTCCATCGCACCTTCACTACATCACACCTTCACCACATCACACCTTCACTACATCACACCTTCACTATCTCACACCTTCACTATATCACACCTTCACTACATCACACCTTCACTACATCGCACCTTCACTACACCGCACCTTCACTACATCACACCTTCTCTACATCACCCTTCACTTCATCGCACCTTCACTACATCGCACCTTCACTTCATCACACCTTCACTACATCACACCTTCACTTCATCGCACCTTCACTTCATCGCACCTTCACTACATCGCACCTTCACTTCATCGCACCTTCACTACATCACACCTTCACAACATCACACCTTCACTACATCACACCTTCACTACATCACACCTTCACTACATCACACCTTCACTACCTCACACCTTCACTACATCACACCTTCACTACATCGCACCTTCACTACATCACACCTTCACTACATCCCACCTTCACTACATCACACCTTCACTACATCGCACCTTCACTTCACCGCACCTTCACTACATCACACCTTCACTTCATCGCACCTTCACTACATCACACCTTCACTACATCACACCTTCACTACACCGCACCTTCACTACATCACACCTTCACTACATCACACCTTCACTACATCACACCTTCACTATATCACACCTTCACTACACCACACCTTCACTATATCACACCTTCACTACATCACACATTCACTATTGCACACCTTCACTATATCACACATTCACAACACCACACCTTCACTACATCACACCTTCACTATATCACACCTTCACTACATCACACCTTCACTACATCGCACCTTCACTACATCACACCTTCACTACATCACACCTTCACTACATCACACCTTCACTTCATCGCACCTTCACTTCATCGCACCTTCACTACATCGCACCTTCACTTCATCACACCTTCACTACATCGCACCTTCACTTCATCGCACCTTCACTACATCGCACCTTCACTACATCGCACCTTCACTTCATCGCACCTTCACTTCATCGCACCTTCACTACATCGCACCTTCACTTCATCGCACCTTCACTACATCGCACCGTCACGTCATCGCACCTTCACTACATCACACCGTCACTATATCACACCTTCACTACATGACACCTTCACTACATCACACCTTTACTTCATCGCACCTTCACTTCATCGCACCTTCACTACATCTCACCTTCACTACATCACACCTTCACAACATCGCACCTTCACTTCACCGCACCTTCACTACATCGCACCTTCACTTCATCACACCTTCACTACATCGCACCTTCACTTCACCGCACCTTCACTACATCACACCTTCACTTCATCGCACCTTCACTACATCACACCTTCACTACATCACACCTTCACTACATCACACCTTCACTACATTGCACCTTCACTATATCACACCTTCACTACATCACACCTTCACTATATCACACCTTCACTATAGCACACCTTCACTATAGCACACCTTCACTACACTGCACTTTCACTACATCACACCTTCACTATAGCACACCTTCACTATATCACACCTTCACTATATCACACCTTCACTACATCACACCTTCACTACATCACACCTTCACTACATCACACCTTCACTACATCACACCTTCACTTATCGCACCTTCACTACATCACACCTTCACTACATCGCACCTTCACTATATCACACCTTCACTACATCACACCTTCACTATATCACACCTTCACTACATCACACCTTCACTATATCACACCTTCACTATATCACACCTTCACTACATCGCACCTTCACTTCACCGCACCTTCACTACATCACACCTTCACTACATCGCACCTTCACTTCATCGCACCTTCACTACATCGCACCTTCACTTCATCGCACCTTCACTACATCGCACCTTCACTACATCACACCTTCACTTCATCGCACCTTCACTACATCCCACCTTCACTACATCACACCTTCACTACATCACACCTTCACTTCATCGCACCTTCACTACATCACACCTTCACTACATCGCACCTTCACTTCATCGCACCTTCACTACATCGCACCTTCACTTCATCACACCTTCACTACATCGCACCTTCACTTCATCGCACCTTCACTACATCACACCTTCACTTCATCGCACCTTCACTCCATCGCACCTTCACTTCATCGCACCTTCACTACATCACACCGTCACTATATCACACCTTCACTACATGACACCTTCACTACATCACACCTTTACTACATCACACCTTCACTACATCGCACCTTCACTTCATCGCACCTTCACTACATCGCACCTTCACTACATCGCACCTTCACTTCATCGCACCTTCACTACATCGCACCTTCACGTCATCGCACCTTCACTACATCACACCGTCACTACATCACACCTTCACTACATCACACCTTCACGACATCGCACCTTCACTACATCGCACCTTCACTTCATCGCACCTTCACTACATCGCACCTTCACTACATCGCACCTTCACTTCATCGCACCTTCACTTCATCGCACCTTCACTTCATCGCACCTTCACTACATCGCACCTTCACTTCATCGCACCTTCACTACATCGCACCTTCACTACATCGCACCTTCACTTCATCGCACCTTCACTACA
This sequence comes from Pachypanchax playfairii, assembly GCA_006937955.1. Classification (NCBI taxonomy): domain Eukaryota; kingdom Metazoa; phylum Chordata; class Actinopteri; order Cyprinodontiformes; family Aplocheilidae; genus Pachypanchax; species Pachypanchax playfairii. Next base: position 873,616 of record SSNP01000153.1, on the reverse strand, counting down.
TCGCACCTTCACTACACCACACCTTCACTACATCACACCTTCACGTCATCGCACCTTCACGTCATCGCACCTTCACTTCATCGCACCTTCACTACATCGCACCTTCACTTCATCGCACCTTCACTACATCGCACCTTCACTTCATCGCACCTTCACTACATCGCACCTTCACTTCATCGCACCTTCACTACATCACACCTTCACTACATCGCACCTTCACTTCATCACACCTTCACTACATCACACCTTCACTTCATCACACCTTCACTACATCGCACCTTCACTTCACCGCACCTTCACTACATCGCACCTTCACTTCATCGCACCTTCACTACATCGCACCTTCACTACATCGCACCTTCACTTCATCGCACCTTCACTACATCGCACCTTCACTTCATCGCACCTTCACTTCATCACACCTTCACTACATCTCACCTTCACTTCATCACACCTTCACGACATCGCACCTTCACTACATCACACCTTCACTACATCGCACCTTCACTTCATCGCACCTTCACTACATCGCACCTTCACGTCATCGCACCTTCACTTCATCGCACCTTCACTACATCGCACCGTCACGTCATCGCACCTTCACTACATCACACCGTCACTATATCACACCTTCACTACATGACACCTTCACTACATCACACCTTTACTACATCACACCTTCACTACATCACACCTTCACTACATCACACCTTCACTACATCACACCTTCACTACATCACACCTTCACTACATCACACCTTCACTACATCACACCTTCACTACATCGCACCTTCACTTCATCGCACCTTCACTACATCGCACCTTCACTACATCGCACCTTCACTTCATCGCACCTTCACTACATCGCACCTTCACTTCATCACACCTTCACGTCATCGCACCTTCACTTCATCGCACCTTCACTACATCGCACCGTCACTTCATCGCACCTTCACTACATCGCACCTTCACTTCACCGCACCTTCACTACATCACACCTTCACTACATCACACCTTCACTACATCACACCTTCACTATATCACACATTCACTACATCACACCTTCACTACATTGCACCTTCACTATATCACACCTTCACTACATCACACCTTCACTATATCACACATTCACAACACCACACCTTCACTACATTGCACCTTCACTATATCACACCTTCACTATATCACACCTTCACTATAGCACACCTTCACTACACTGCACTTTCACTACATCACACCTTCACTATATCACACCTTCACTATATCACACCTTCACTATATCACACCTTCACTATATCACACCTTCACTATATCACACCTTCACTACATCACACCTTCACTACATCCCACCTTCACTATATCACACCTTCACTACAGCACACCTTCACTATATCACACCTTCACTACATCACACCTTCACTATATCACACCTTCACTATATCACACCTTCACTACATCACACCTTCACTACATCCCACCTTCACTATATCACACCTTCACTATATCACACCTTCACTACATTGCACCTTCACTATATCACACCTTCACTACATCACACCTTCACTATATCACACCTTCACTATAGCACACATTCACAACACCACACCTTCACTACATCACACCTTCACTATTGCACACCTTCACTATATCACACCTTCACTATAGCACACATTCACAACACCACACCTTCACTACATCACACCTTCACTACATCACACCTTCACGACATCGCACCTTCACTACATCACACCTTCACTACATCCCACCTTCACTACATCACACCTTCACTACATCGCACCTTCACTACACCGCACCTTCACTACACCACACCTTCACTACATCACACCTTCACTACATCACACCTTCCCTACATCACACCTTCACTACATCCCACCTTCACTATATCACACCTTCACTATATCACACCTTCACTACATCACACCTTCACTATATCACACCTTCACTATATCACACCTTCACTACATTGCACCTTCACTATATCACACCTTCACTATAGCACACCTTCACTATATCACACCTTCACTACATCACACCTTCACTATATCCCACCTTCACTATATCACACCTTCACTATATTACACCTTCACTATATCACACCTTCACTACATCACACCTTCACTACATCCCACCTTCACTACACCGCACCTTCACTACATCACACCTTCACTATATCACACCTTCACTACATCACACCTTCACTACATCGCACCTTCACTATATCACACCTTCACTATATCACACCTTCACTATATCACACCTTCACTACATTGCACCTTCACTATATCCCACCTTCACTACATCACACCTTCACTACATCGCACCTTCACTACACTGCACCTTCACTATATCACACCTTCACTACATCACACCTTCACTATATCACACCTTCACTATATCACACCTTCACTATAGCACACCTTCACTACACTGCACTTTCACTACATCACACCTTCACTATATCACACCTTCACTATATCACACCTTCACTACATTGCACCTTCACTATATCACACCTTCACTACAGCACACCTTCACTACATCACACCTTCACTACATCACACCTTCACTATATCACACCTTCACTATATCACACCTTCACTACATTGCACCTTCACTATATCACACCTTCACTACATCACACCTTCACTATATCACAACTTCACTATAGCACACCTTCACTACATCCCACCTTCACTATATCACACCTTCACTACAGCACACCTTCACTATATTACACCTTCACTACATCGCACCTTCACTTCCTCGCACCTTCACTACATCGCACCTTCACTTCATCGCACCTTCACTTCATCGCACCTTCACTACATCGCACCTTCACTACCTCACACCTTCACTACATCACACCTTCACGACATCGCACCTTCACTACATCACACCTTCACTACATCATACCTTCACTACATCACACCTTCACTATATCACACCTTCACTATATCACACCTTCACTACATCACACCTTCACTACATCACACATTCACTATTGCACACCTTCACTATATCACACCTTCACTACATCGCACCTTCACTACATCACACCTTCACTACATCCCACCTTCACTATATCACACCTTCACTACATCGCACCTTCACTACATCACACCTTCACTATATCACACCTTCACTACATCGCACCTTCACTACATCGCACCTTCACTACATCACACCTTCACTACATCCCACCTTCACTACATCACACCTTCACTACATCGCACCTTCACTACACCGCACCTTCACTACACCGCACCTTCACTACACCGCACCTTCACTACATCGCACCTTCACTACATCACACCTTCACTTCATCGCACCTTCACTACATCGCACCTTCACTACACCGCACCTTCACTACATCACACCTTCACTATATCACACCTTCACTACATCACACCCTCACTTCATCACACCTTCACTATATCACACCTTCACTACAGCACACCTTCACTATATCACACCTTCACTACATCACACCTTCACTATATCACACCTTCACTATATCACACCTTCACTACATCACACCTTCACTACATCCCACCTTCACTATATCACACCTTCACTATATCACACCTTCACTATATCACACCTTCACTACATCCCACCTTCACTATATCACACCTTCACTATATCACACCTTCACTACATTGCACCTTCACTATATCACACCTTCACTACATCACACCTTCACTATATCACACCTTCACTCCACACACCTTCACTATATCACACCTTCACTATATCACACCTTCACTACATCACACCTTCACTATATCACACATTCACAACACCACACCTTCACTACATCCCACCTTCACTACAGCACACCTTCACTATATCACACCTTCACTACATCACACCTTCACTATATCACACCTTCACTATATCACACCTTCACTATATCACACCTTCACTTCATCGCACCTTCACTACATCGCACCTTCACTTCACCGCACCTTCACTACATCACACCTTCACTATATCACACCTTCACGTCATCGCACCTTCACGTCATCGCACCTTCACTTCATCGCACCTTCACTACATCGCACCTTCACTTCATCGCACCTTCACTACATCGCACCTTCACTTCATCGCACCTTCACTACATCGCACCTTCACTACATCGCACCTTCACTACACCACACCTTCACTACATCACACCTTCACTACATCACACCTTCACTACATCACACCTTCACTACACCGCACCTTCACTATATCACACCTTCACTACATCACACCCTCACTTCATCACACCTTCACTATATCACACCTTCACTACATCACACATTCACTATTGCACACCTTCACTATATCACACCTTCACTATAGCACACCTTCACTATATCACACCTTCACTATATCACACCTTCACTACATCACACCTTCACTATATCACACCTTCACTACATCACACCTTCACTACACCGCACCTTCACTACATCACACCTTCACTATATCACACCTTCACTACATCACACCTTCACTACATCGCACCTTCACTACATCACACCTTCACTACATCACACCTTCACTACATCACACCTTCACTACATCACACCTTCACTACATCGCACCTTCACTACACCGCACCTTCACTACACCGCACCTTCACTACATCGCACCTTCACTACATCACACCTTCACTTCATCGCACCTTCACTACATCGCACCTTCACTTCATCGCACCTTCACTACATCGCACCTTCACTACATCACACCTTCACTACATCACACCTTCACTACATCACACCTTCACTACATCGCACCTTCACTTCATCGCACCTTCACTACATCGCACCTTCACTACATCGCACCTTCACTTCATCGCACCTTCACTACATCACACCTTCACTACATCGCACCTTCACTACATCACACCTTCACTACATCACACCTTCACTATATCACACCTTCACTACATCACACATTCACTATTGCACACCTTCACTATATCACACCTTCACTATAGCACACATTCACAACACCACACCTTCACTGCATCACACCTTCACTACATCACACCTTCACTATATCATACCTTCACTACATCACACCTTCACTATATCACACATTCACAACACCACACCTTCACTACATCACACCTTCACTATATCACACCTTCACTACATCACACCTTCACTACATCACACCTTCACTACATCCCACCTTCACTACATCACACCTTCACTACATCGCACCTTCACTACACCGCACCTTCACTACATCACACCTTCACTATATCACACCTTCACTACATCACACCCTCACTATATCACACCTTCACTACATCACACCTTCACTACATCGCACCTTCACTACATCACACCTTCACTACATCACACCTTCACTACATCACACCTTCACTACATCACACCTTCACTACACCACACCTTCACTACATCACACCTTCACTATATCACACCTTCACTATATCACACCTTCACTACATTGCACCTTCACTATATCACACCTTCACTACATCACACCTTCACTATAGCACACCTTCACTACACTGCACTTTCACTACATCACACCTTCACTATAGCACACCTTCACTATATCACACCTTCACTATATCACACCTTCACTACATCACACCTTCACTACATCACACCTTCACTATATCACACCTTCACTACATCACACCTTCACTATATCACACCTTCACTACATCACACCTTCACTACATCACACCTTCACTATATCACACCTTCACTACATCACACCTTCACTACATCACACCTTCACTATATCACACCTTCACTACATCACACCTTCACTATATCACACCTTCACTATATCACACATTCACAACACCACACCTTCACTACATCACACCTTCACTATATCACACCTTCACTATATCACACCTTCACTACATCACACCTTCACTACATCGCACCTTCACTATAGCACACCTTCACTATATCGCACCTTCACTACATCACACCTTCACTACATTGCACCTTCACTATATCACACCTTCACTACATCACACCTTCACTATATCACACCTTCACTATAGCACACCTTCACTATATCACACCTTCACTACATCACACCTTCACTACATCACACATTCACAACACCACACCTTCACTATATCACACCTTCACTACATCACACCTTCACTATAGCACACCTTCACTATAGCACACCTTCACTATATCGCACCTTCACTACATCGCACCTTCACTACATCACACATTCACAACACCACACCTTCACTGCATCACACCTTCACTATATCACACCTTCACTATATCACATTTTTTATATTTTTAAGTTTTATGACTTCAACATTTTTGCTCTCTCAGTTAGACACGTATAGTTTGTATACAGTTAAGGAACCTTGTTTAATGGTTGAGAAGTCAATAATCCAGCTCTCGTCCCACAGCAGCTTCTCCTTCTGGTACCTCAGCCACTACACAGATTATTTAAGAATTCATATTGTTATTTCTACATATTTTTCACACGTATAGGCACATTTTCCGAGCTCTCACCACTGCAGTCAGTATGAAGGAAAGGCAGAGCAGGCTGAGCGGCAGACTGATGGCCACTTTGGTAGTTGGACTCATGGGACATTCATCACAGTCAGCTGGACATGTGGAACAGTACTCCCCATCCTCACAGATGTTATCACCACAAACTGAAGTAACAAATAAGATGAGGCAGTTCATGTGTCCACCAGTTTTAATACAGTGTAAAACACGTGTTGCTGCTAACAGTGTATGAGAACTGAACATGGCTGTTTCAGACCTTACACAAGACCTTTAATGTACATTATATTTACACATGCAGGTTCTGTTTGAGTAGAAAACAACCTTCATGCGTATGATAGGATGACCCATGGGGAGGTTGTAAACTGAAAAACAATTGTGTTCCCCCAGAGGAATGATAGTACCAGACAACTTTCCTTTAAGGAATTTTGCACTTGTTGTGAAAATAGAAACTGAGTTCAGATATAAAGTCAGTCAGCAGAATGAGAGATCTGCAGTGGATTTATGAAGCCCCTGACAGTGAACAGTTAGTAGTGGACTAACATCCCTTTGGTTCTGTGGAGCAGATTCGGGTCACTCTAACAATATGGGTTTATACCAGATGAAGTAGTATGCTACTGTGCCACTAAACAAGACCAACTTTAGAGTTTTCTGGATAAATCCTGAGATACTTGCTGCAGCAGCATTGATTAGTGACTTCACTTGTTACTTGTACCAGAAGTTTAAATTTTTTTTTTATGTATTAGTTGGGATTTCTTGGGTTACAGCCCCGGTCTTAAAATTACTACAGACTCAAGTTGTTGAAACAGCAACATGTATATTTAATCATGGCAGGAATCAGGGCACCATCAGACCCACCTACAGCAGGTAGAACTGTACTCTTTGCCTCCAGAGCCGCCTGCATGGTGCCGACTCGTATGTGAGCAATTAGTGAGTTTAAGCCTGGATGGAACAGAACCACCTGCAAGACAATGTGTTGGGTTTATTAAACTCGACAATACTTAGAAATTAATGTCAAAAACTTTAAGCTGAATTCTGAAATAACTCAGTAATAAATAAATGTTTTTCTGAGACGTGATAAACACCCCTAAACTAAAATAAAAAAAAAAAAATCTTTATTAATCTCCAGAGGGAAATTAAATGTTGTTGTAGCTCAGTTCTTCTCTAGAGGGTTCTAGATGTAGACAGGAAGGATCTCCTGTAGAGGGTTCTAGCTGTAGACGGGAAGGATCTCCCGTAGAGGGTTCTAGTTGTAGACGGGAAGGATCTCCTGTAGAGGGTTCTAGCTGTAGACAGTAAGGATCTCCTGTAGAGGGTTCTAGCTGTGGACAGAAAAGGATCTCCCGTAGAGGGTTCTAGCTGTGGACAGGAAGGATCTCCTGTAGAGGGTTCTAGCTGTAGACAGGAAGGTTCTCCTGTAGAGGGTTCTAGCTGTGGACAGGAAGGATCTCCTGTAGAGGGTTCTAGCTGTGGACGGGAAGGATCTCCTGTAGAGGGTTCTAGATGTAGACAGGAAGGATCTCCTGTAGAGGGTTCTAGCTGTGGACAGGAAGGATCTCCTGTAGAGGGTTCTAGCTGTGGACGGGAAGGATCTCCTGTAGAGGGTTCTAGCTGTGGAAACACTGGCTTTAATGATCCAGCAGGAGTCCTAAACCTGAACCTAATCTCTTTTTATGAGGTTCTCCGTCTCACACGGGAACAGCTCTTACGGTCTGTGGTATATGTTACCTTTGCGGTCCAGTTGTTCTGGGTCATCTTTCCAGAGGTGGAGATGGTATGAGTGAAGATTTTTCCATCGTCAGGAATCCAGGGACCACAGATGGTCTCAGTTGTCTGTCAATTAGAAAAACATGGAGACACCTTCAGACGTGGACACTGGACTACAGTTTCTAA
>SSNP01000153.1:856682-860601 GCA_006937955.1 Pachypanchax playfairii | reverse complement strand
AAGAGACAGGCAAGGTATACTGTTTCCTGCCCCACTGTGCATGGTAACATCAGACGATTTCTTTTCCTGTTTGCTACGTCTTATGCTAACAGTTTTTAGCCAGCAGCATGCTAGGTGTTATGCTAACAGCTTTTAGCCAGCAGCATGCTAGGCGTGGTTTCAACTGCGGGAGCTGATGAATACTAATGAACAAAGGAGTTGTGATGAAACAGATTCAGGCCGTTAGAACTCGGGAGAACTCGGGTTTTATCACCACCTGCGTAGTTTGAGAGATTAAAACTGAAAGAGAAGTTGTTGACCTGTTTTCACCCACTATGAAGGTAAGAACACCTGTGGAGCTAAAATATTCAACACAAACCTCAGAAAAACAGATTTTAATGGAAGGGACTCTTTAAGACTAAAACAAACAGATTCATGTAACACCACCCACAAAACAAACTAGAATAGCACTCAGAGAGCGCAGACCTCCACCAAGTGGACATTGTAGAAAGTACTACTAATCAATGTGCAATATTCTGCACATGGGCAATACGCTATAACAATTTGTGCTCCATGTTTACATTCTACATATTTTCATGTACTTTTAAAAAATATTTTGTCAGTGAGTATCACAGTTTATGTTGGACTCTCACCTCCACAGTCGATCATGTTGTATTCGTTTGGTCCAACCAGAGGCCAACAGTCGTACTCGCTGTTGTCCAAGTCATGCCAACAGAACACCAGACCGCCACTCCAAACACAAACCTGACAAAATATTTTAATAGGTTTAAAATAATGAACCCCTAATAATTTAAATTATATGAATGAAACATAATGTCAAAAGATTGTTTTTAACAGCTTGGACCTGGACCTAAACCTAAACCTACACCTGGACCTGGATCTAAACCTAAACCTAAACCTGGACCTAAACCTAAACTTGGACCTAAACCTAAACCTGGACCTAAACCTAAACCTAAACCTAAACCTAAACCTGGACCTGGACCTGGACCTGGACCTAAACCTAAACCTAAACCTAAACCTAAACCTGGACCTAAACCTAAACCTAAACCTAAACCTAAACCTAAACCTAAACCTGGACATTAACCTAACCCAGGACCTAGACATGGACGTTGACCTGGACTTGGACCTGAACAGAAAAATGAACCTGGACCTGAAACTGAACATTAACATGAACCTGAACCTGGACCAAACTTGGCCTGACTAAGAATTAAAAAGTCCTGAACTTTATAAATCTGCATTACAGACCGATCATCATGTCAGAATCCTAAAGTAACATAAAACACTGGAGGGAATGAAGCAGTAAAACATCAGCCGTCTTACCGTAACCAAGAACCAAAGCTTCGGTTGTTTCTTCATGTTGCTGCTCCAAATGGACAGGCGAACTGAGACTCAGACTGGACGAGGGACAGACTGACGGACGAGGACAGTTTCTGAGCTGATGAGAGGATGAGAGCTGATGAGCAGCAGAGCTGGAGGAGAAGATGCTGACCTGCAGCTGATGAATCCACACTGCCTCCTGCTGGTGGAAACTGTTACTGCATCCTACTCGAACCACTTCAAGTTCTTACAAGCCAAAGTCCAAAAACATCTGCTTCAGAAAGACTGAAGAACTGGATCAGCTGTTCTGGACTGGATAATCAGTTGTGGATTTAATCATCTTATCTGGAATCAGGGTTTTTGGACTGGATCAGTGGTTCTGGACTGGGTCAGGTCTGGACGGTTCTGGTTATCTGATCCCAGACTGTTCGGGGAGTTTTCCCCCTGCGGGAAAAACCAGATCTTTACCTGCTGTGTGCGCGCGTGCGGAAATGTCTTTGTTTATTAATTCAAACAACAATCTCTTTACCGGTTCTGTCAGCGCGCGTCTTCAACCGGTAACCGACGTATCACAGTCGCGAGTCACGTGCACGCGCATGGTTCTGTAACGTGTAGGTCGAGTGTGGGAACATTTTGTCAAGAGGAGGTCTAACTGCGACATGTTTCTGACGTCTCGGACCCGGATTCTGTCCTGACCCGGACTCTGATCCGACCCGGACTCTGATCCAACCCAGACTCTGTTCTGACCCGGATTCTGTCCTGACCCGGACTCTGATCTGACCCAGACTCTGTTCTGACCCGGACTCTGATCTGACCCAGACTCTGTTCTGACCCGGACTCATCCGGAACACAACGGCTGGACTTTGTTTTTCACACTGAGATCTTTCAGGATAAATGATGCTGACCCTGGTTCTTCTGTCCTGGTTCTGTGTGCTGACCCGGACTCAGCGTTTGCACCATGACAGGTAATGATCTTTATTTAGGTACCGAACCGAACCGAACTTTTGTAAAGCAGAAAACGCGTTCAGTTTGATTGATGTGTTTTGTGACAGCGGTCTGGTCTTTTGGGTCACCTCTGGCCCAAACAGCTGGTTCTACAGAGCACAGACATCAACCCCTGGGTTCGGTCCAAACTGTATTATCACAAAACCAGCCTGTGTCCTCAAACAGCATTGTGTCTGCAGAACCAGAACCAGCAGGACCTGCTGTGTGAGATGGAAAGTATGTGGAGGGAGTGGAACCTGACCCCCCCCTCCCCCCTCCATGATTCATGTTCAGACAGGCTCCAGGGAACAGCAGACCCAGAACATACACACACTCATCTGGAACCAGTCTGGACTAACGGAGCCGACCCAGAACAGACCCAGATCTTCATCCCACAGGAAGTTCAGTCATTTCCTCTTGTTTATGTTTATTAATCCAGACTTTATTACTCTGCAGCAGCTGGCAGGACCAGGACCTGTTGTCTCCTGGTCTCTGTCGCTATGGTAACAGTGTGGAGTGCTGCTGGGGCTGGAGACGGATGGACCAGGGACAGTGTCAACGTGAGGACACCACACAAACACACAGAGAGTTCTGTTTAAACATCCTGGTCCAGGTTCTGTTTAAACGTCCTGATTCGGTTCTGTTTAAACATCCTGGTCCGGGTTCTGTTTAAACGTCCTGATTCGGTTCTGTTTAAACGTCCTGATCCGGTTCTGTTTAAACGTCCTGATCTGGTTCTATTTAAACGTCCTGATCCGGTTCTGTTTAAACATCCTGGTCCGGGTTCTGTTTAAACGTCCTGATTCGGTTCTGTTTAAACATCCTGATCCGGGTTCTGTTTAAACGTCCTGATTCGGTTCTGTTTAAACGTCCTGATTCGGTTCTGTTTAAACGTCCTGATTCGGTTCTGTTTAAACGTCCTGATCCGGTTCTGTTTAAAACGTCCTGATTCGGTTCTGTTTAAACGTCCTGGTCCGGGTTCTGTTTAAACGTCCTGACTCGGTTCTGTTTAAACGTCCTGATCCGGGTTCTGTTTAAACGTCCTGATTCGGTTCTGTTTAAACGTCCTGATCCGGTTCTGTTTAAACGTCCTGATCCGCTTCTGTTTAAACGTCCTGATTCGGTTCNGTATAAGAGACAGGCTTGGACCTGGACCTAAACCTAAACCTACACCTGGACCTGGATCTAAACCTAAACCTAAACCTGGACCTAAACCTAAACTTGGACCTAAACCTAAACCTGGACCTAAACCTAAACCTAAACCTAAACCTAAACCTGGACCTGGACCTGGACCTAAACCTAAACCTAAACCTGGACTTAAACCTAAACCTGGACCTAAACCTAAACCTAAACCTAAACCTAAACCTAAACCTAAACCTGGACCTAAACCTGGACCTGGACCTGGACCTGGACCACGTCCTGATTCGGTTCTGTTTAAACATCCTGGTCCGGGTTCTGTTTAAACGTCCTGATTCGGTTCTGTTTAAACGTCCTGATCCGCTTCTGTTTAAACGTCCTGATTCGGTTCTGTTTAAACGTCCTGATCCGCTTCTGTTTAAACGTCCTGATTCGGTTCTGTTTAAACGTCCTGGTCCGGGTTCTGTTTAAACGTCCTGAT
>SSNP01000153.1:834182-839182 GCA_006937955.1 Pachypanchax playfairii | reverse complement strand
GGAGATCCTTCCTGTCTACAGCTAGAACCCTCTACTGGAGAACCTTCCTGTCTACAGCTAGAACCCTCTACAGGAGATCCTTCCCGTCCACAGCTAGAACCCTCTACAGGAGATCCTTCCTGTCCACATCTAGAACCCTCTACAGGAGATCCTTCCTGTCCACAGCTAGAACCCTCTACAGGAGATCCTTCCTGTCTACAGCTAGAACCCTCTACAGGAGATCCTTCCTGTCTACAGCTAGAGCCCTCTACAGGAGATCCTTCCCGTCCACAGCTAGAACCCTCTACAGGAGATCCTTCCCGTCCACATCTAGAACCCTCAACAGGAGATCCTTCCTGTCCACAGCTAGAGCCCTCTACAGGAGATCCTTCCTGTCCACATCTAGAACCCTCTACAGGAGATCCTTCCTGTCTACAGCTAGAACCCTCAACAGGAGATCCTTCCTGTCTACAGCTAGAACCTTCTACAGGAGATCCTTCCTGTCTACAGCTAGAACCTTCTACAGGAGATCCTTCCTGTCTACAGCTAGAACCCTCTACAGGAGATCCTTCCTGTCCACAGCTAGAACCCTCTACAGGAGATCGAGTTCTAACAGTCCACAGGACAGATCCTTCCTGTCCTGTGGACTGTTAGAACTCGACAGAACGTTTCAGGTGGTCTTACCTCCTTCTCATCCTGAGGGTCTGTTGCATTGATGGACCTGTAGAGCAGCAGGTATCCTGTAGCACCAGGTGCAGCGTCCCAGCTCACCATCATACTGTTCATGGTCTCGTCATAAACCTTCATGTTTTTGACGGCTGACAGCGGCACTGAGGGGATAGAACCAGAACCAGAACCAGTAAAGACCTCAGAAGGAGCGAGTGTTTGGTTCTGTAAGGACAGCAGCGAGGTCTACGTTTAGGTCAGAGAAAGAAACACTCACAGGTGGTTTCTTTTCCCATCAGAGGTTCACTGCTGATGTCCCCGACCACAGCGTAGACACTGACCAGGTACTCGGTCAGGGGGGTCAGGTTCTGCAGTACCACAGTGTTTTCAGTCCCGTCAACCAGCAGCTGAAATAAAGAACTGGTGATTATTTTGGACCCTTTATAAGAACTAGAACCAGAATCAGGTTAATCTGACCCAGTATGTTACACACAAGAAATTTGGTTCCAGTTCAGTTTCCACTTGTCCTTACAGACAGACATGTAAATATAAAGAGACATTATGAGACATAGAAGACAGACAGCAGAGACATTCAGCAGCATCGTGTCTGATTGATGTTTGAAGCTGTTTATTCAGATAAAATCTCATTATTTCATGAGAGAAGAAGTTATTTCTTTATTAAACATGTTTGTTCAACATGGAGACGGTCTGGAGGAAGAACCTGGTCCTGGGTCTGGTGGTTCTGGTCTACAGTGATCAGTAGGTCCATCCAGAGGGGAGAGAAGAGGTGAGATCCTGGTGAGAAGGTCCCTGATGATGCTGCCTGACCTTTACCTGACTGTAGAGAAGTCCAGGTCCTGGATGGAGTGGTCCAGGTCCTGGATGGAGGAGTCCAGGTCCTGGATGGAGGAGTCCAGGTCCTGGATGGAGTGGTCCAGGTCCTGGATGGAGGGGTCCAGGTCCTAGAGGGAGGGGTCCAGGTCCTGGATGGAGTGGTCCAGGTCCTGGAGGGAGTGGTCCAGGTCCTGGATGGAGGAGTCCAGGTCCTGGATGGAGTGGTCCAGGTCCTGGATGGAGGGGTCCAGGTCCTAGAGGGAGGGGTCCAGGTCCTGGAGGGAGGGGTCCAGGTCCTGGATGGAGTGGTCCAGGTCCTGGATGGAGGGGTCCAGGTCCTGGATGGAGTGGTCCAGGTCCTGGATGGAGGGGTCCAGGTCCTGGAGGGACTGGTCCAGGTCCTGGAGGGAGGAGTCCAGGTCTTGGATGGAGGGGTCCAGGTCCTGGATGGAGGGGTCCAGGTCCTGGATGGAGTGGTCCAGGTCCTGGATGGAGGGGTCCAGGTCCTGGATGGAGGGGTCCAGGTCCTGGATGGAGGAGTCCAGCTGGGGGTCCAGCAGGGTCCTGTGATGGACTTCAGGTGGTTGGATGGGGTTTTAGAGGACCAGGATGATGGAGGAGGTTTTGAGGCAGGATGGGACTTTTCAGAGTTCCAGTGAGGTGATGAAGATTCTTGTGAAGATGAGGACCAGCTGTTCAGCACAGACCTTTAGACAGGAAGGAGACACCCCGTCTGGACCTGGAGACTTCCTTTGTTTTTGTCTCCTGTAGAGCTGAGACACCTCGTCCTCTGGTGTGTGTATGTGGGGGGGGGGCAGTGGGTGATATTTATACTGGTGGGACGTGGGACAGACGGTTTATCAAATCTGCAGTAGAACATTCATGTCCTCTGCTAGGTGTTGGTCCCCTGCAGACTGGGGGGGGTCCTGGTTTGGTTGTACTGGACGTTGTTTCATACAACAAACTGAAGACAACTGTCCAGTCCATGAGACCATGTGTCCTTCATCACCTGAGGCCGTGTGTGTCTGTCTTGTTCCAGACGCTGGACACAGACTTCAGTTCAGTTTTTATTGGGATGAAAGAAATTTTAAATCTTCCATGTTTTATTTTTTTTAATTCAGTAAAGGTTAAAAAACACAACATGGACATCAACATCTGGAACACATCTGAACCAGCTGAGTCACTAGAAAGAAATTCAGTTTGAAATTATTTAAATGCACAAATTTGAGATTTTCATTCAAAAGCAGAAACTCAAAACGTTGAACATCAGCAGATCAGAACCAAACAGATGAAGAGAAACTCGGTCTGATTGAAGGTGGAACAGGAACTGAAAGATGTTTAACAGGGTCTGTGTCCGGTGTGGGGGACGGGGGACGGGGACATACACGTCCAACTTGACAGATAAACAGATTCACATTCCTGCTTCAATGTGTTTCTAATGAAGTTCTCAGAACTCGGGTTCATTAAATCAAGTTCCCAAAGTTGGAACCTGTTTAACAACAAGACTCTCTGAAGTGAGATGATCTTTGTTCTACTTTAAGGTCTGAGACAGCAGATTTATGAAATATATTGAATATAGATGTTGTTGTGAAGTTTATTTGTTTCAAAAGGATGAAAAGAATCACTTCCAACTGTCTGTTCAAAGGTTTTAGAATGATCAGGTTTGTGAACAGGGTCGTAGAACTGGTTCAGAACTGGTGGTCCAATCAGAACAGATGAAGCTCCTGCTGCTCCAGGCTGAACACATCAAGCTAACGTGTGATTCAGGAAGCATCAACCGCTCGTTATACGAGACATAAATCTGTATCAGAGTCTCTCTGGTCCCGATCCAAACGGACTCTTTTCATGTTTCTGGATATCTGAGTGGATCAGAATCAGCAGAACATTGTTTTCTACTGGATCCACCTGGAGTCAGTTTAATCCCACTGAATTTCCTTTCTTAGCTCAGTGCATCTGAAACATCTTCTGATCGGTACCAGAAGACCCAGTCCAGCTCCTGATACCGTTCCTTTTGTCCTCCCTTGGCTGCAACATCAAACCTTCTGATGCAACTCGGCCCGGACAAACGTCACGTCCACTACCAACAAGACGGACACGAGCTGAGGACCAAACTAGATCCAGACTTTGTTCCCTTGGGACCTTGAATGAAAACCAGATCCAAGAGATCTGAAAACAGAACTAAGAGCCGGTTCTGGTGGAGAAGTTTCAGATGGTCTCAGGTCTGATGGAGTTAAAGAGAATAAAGAATTTCAATGTGAAACTGAACAGAACCAGATCCTGTTCTAAGATTCTGGTGTGTTCAGACTGGAAACAGCATAGAACCGGAACCAGAACCACCAGAATCACCAACATTTAATTCAACTAGTTTAACAGTGTTAAAGATTCTTTTATCTCTATATTCTCTGTTTCATCACGTCTTTAAAGACTAAAACAACAAACATGAATCCAGATGTGATCATTTAGCTGCAGCTGGTGGACCTACATTGTTACAAACCGGACCTCCAGCGCACCTTGAAAAGGTTCTGCTCTGGCCTGATCTGCAGCAGTGTTTCAGAGTGAAGTGAGGAAGATGATGAGAAGGTCAAGCTTCATCTCACCTCCTGGGTTGGACCTCCTGCTGCCATCCTGTACGCCACACGGTACTTCTCTACTAGACTTTCTGGACCCACCCAGGTGACCCGGAAGGAGTGGTGGGTCACTTCTGATGTCACCAGGTCTGTGGGTGGGCTGAGCGCTGAATCTGAAACAAACGGGACCAGAACATGATGGATGTGTTGAGTTAGTGAAAGTTGGCTGTTAGAGACTCTTTGTTTCTCTGTGAAGAACCAAATTCCTTCATAAAATAAAAGAACATGAAGTTCTTCCAGTGGAACGTTCCAATCAGATGTTTTCATTTGTAAAGGATCTTTTGATGATTAAATAATTTATCTTTGAACTTATATTGATCTTATTCTTCCTTCCAAGTCAGACTTATCATCTTCTTTTCCTCTTTGGTGAAGAATTCAGGAGAGAATAATAAAAGATTTGATGCTTTTAGTTTGATCATCAAACAGCTGCACGTTACGCCTGATGAGCCTAGAACACCTGCAGATGCCCAGACCACCTGACTGGCCCTCTTTGATGAGGAGGAGGAGCATCTGGACTCTGAGCTCCGCCCCCTGTTCCTGACCTTTTTGCAGAGGAGCATCGTGCACATTGTGCAACATCAGCATGACGTTCTGCTGAACTCGGTTCCTACCTGAACCTTTAACACTGTTGCACAGGTTGACAGTGAGGCCATCAACAATGTCCAGAAGGAAACGGAAATCTGCAACATTGTACATGTGAATGTCGTCTGGGTCGGAGGCGATGGACCTCAGTTCATTCTCATCAGCGTTCTTCACACCTGAGAACAAAGTGCTCGATCAGACGTGTTAAAACAAAGACTCAAACAGGACGAGGACACGCTCGCTCACCGATGGCGTAGAGCTCGATACCGCTGTCTCTCAGGTTCTGGGAGTTGACGATGATTTCATCCTGAG
>SSNP01000153.1:786682-831682 GCA_006937955.1 Pachypanchax playfairii | reverse complement strand
GTCGTCACAAGAATCTGTTCAACCTTCATGTGGAAGAAAAGTGTGGAAGGAAACGAGAAGAAGAGAAGTTCATAAGTACTGCGAAGGATTTTACAAAGTATTAAATAAAACAGATAATTCAGTCTTCATCTTCAGGAGCTTTGTCCTCTCCGTCCTTCAGCTCAGGGACTTGTTGAGTTTTTAAATGTCTGTGTGTCAGTGGTGTTTTCAGGTGATGCTGCCTCCTCCAGCAGCTTCTTCTGTTCCACCTCAAGTTCCTGCTCCTGGTACCTGGAAGGATGACAAACATCTGCTCGTCTTCATCTCGGAGACGGCATTCTGACTGACACCTGATGGTTAAACACCAGAAACAGATGCTTAAAGGAGCCAAACTGTGTCCAAGTTCTACCACTGCTGGTAAACGTCCCCGTCATGGTGTCGAGGCTGCAGGACCCAAAGTCTCGGAGTTAGAGCACATAAATAACCAGCGCTGTCTGATGTGGAGGGTTTCACTTCAACATCAGAACTCTGGAACAATCCAACAGAACGTCTGACACCTGTCTGACACCTGTCTGACACCTGTCTGAATCCTGTCTGAATCCTGTCTGACACCTGTCTGAATCCTGTCTGACTCCTGTCTGAATCCTGTCTGAATCCTGTTTGACACCTGTCTGACTCCTGTCTGACACCTGTCTGAATCCTGTTTGACACCTGTCTGAATCCTGTTTGACACCTGTCTGACTCCTGTCTGACACCTGTCTGAATCCTGTCTGACACCTGTCTGACACCTGTCTGAATCCTGTCTGAATCCTGTCTGAATCCTGTCTGACTCCTGTCTGACACCTGTCTGAATCCTGTCTGACTCCTGTCTGACACCTGTCTGAATCCTGTTTGACACCTGTCTGACTCCTGTCTGACACCTGTCTGACACCTGTCTGAATCCTGTTTGACACCTGTCTGACACCTGTCTGAATCCTGTCTGACACCTGTCTGAATCCTGTCTGACACCTGTCTGAATCCTGTCTGACACCTGTCTGAATCCTGTTTGACACCTGTCTGACACCTGTCTGAATCCTGTCTGACACCTGTCTGAATCCTGTTTGACACCTGTCTGACACCTGTCTGAATCCTGTCTGACACCTGTCTGAATCCAGTTTGACACCTGTCTGAATCCTGTCTGACACCTGTCTGAATCCTGTCGGACACCTGTCTGAATCCTGTCGACCCCTGTCTGACACCTGTCTGAATCCTGTCTGACTCCTGTCTGACACCTGTCTGAATCCTGTTTGACACCTGTCTGAAACCTGTCTGACACCTGTCTGACACCTGTCTGACACCTGTCTGACACCTGTCTGACACCTGTCTGATTCCTGTCTGACACCTGTCTGAATCCTGTTTGACACCTGTCTGACACCTGTCTGAATCCTGTCTGACTCCTGTCTGAATCCTGTCTGACACCTGTCTGAATCCTGTCTGACTCCTGTCTGACACCTGTCTGACTCCTGTCTGACACCTGTCTGACTCCTGTCTGAATCCTGTTTGACACCTGTCTGACACCTGTCTGACACCTGTCTGACACCTGTCTGAATCCTGTTTGACACCTGTCTGACTCCTGTCTGAATCCTGTTTGACACCTGTCTGAATCCTGTCTGACACCTGTCTGAATCCTGTTTGACTCCTGTCTGACACCTGTCTGAATCCTGTTTGACACCTGTCTGACACCTGTCTGAATCCTGTCTGACACCTGTCTGAATCCTGTCTGACACCTGTCTGAATCCTGTTTGACACCTGTCTGAATCCTGTCTGACACCTGTCTGAATCCTGTTTGACACCTGTCTGAATCCTGTCTGACACCTGTCTGAATCCTGTTTGACACCTGTCTGACACCTGTCTGAATCCTGTCTGACACCTGTCTGAATCCTGTTTGACACCTGTCTGAATCCTGTCTGACACCTGTCTGAATCCTGTTTGACACCTGTCTGACTCCTGTCTGACTCCTGTCTGACACCTGTCTGAATCCTGTTTGACACCTGTCTGACACCTGTCTGAATCCTGTCTGACACCTGTCTGAATCCTGTCTGAAACCTGTCTGACACCTGTCTGACACCTGTCTGACGCCTGTCTGACACCTGTCTGAATCCTGTCTGACTCCTGTCTGACACCTGTCTGACTCCTGTCTGACACCTGTCTGACACCTGTCTGAATCCTGTCTGACACCTGTCTGAATCCTGTCTGACACCTGTCTGAATCCTGTCTGACACCTGTCTGAATCCTGTCTGACACCTGTCTGAATCCTGTTTGACACCTGTCTGAATCCTGTTTGACACCTGTCTGAATCCTGTTTGACACCTGTCTGACACCTGTCTAAATCCTGTCTGACACCTGTCTGAATCCTGTCGGACACCTGTCTGAATCCTGTCGGACACCTGTCTGAATCCTGTCTGACACCTGTCTAAATCCTGTCTGACACCTGTCTGAATCCTGTCTGAACCCTGTCTGACACCTGTCTGAATCCTGCCGGACACCTGTCTGA
Source organism: Pachypanchax playfairii (assembly GCA_006937955.1). Classification (NCBI taxonomy): domain Eukaryota; kingdom Metazoa; phylum Chordata; class Actinopteri; order Cyprinodontiformes; family Aplocheilidae; genus Pachypanchax; species Pachypanchax playfairii. The sequence continues at coordinate 829,170 of SSNP01000153.1, read as the reverse complement.
ATCCTGTCGGACACCTGTCTGAATCCTGTCTGACACCTGTCTAAATCCTGTCTGACACCTGTCGGACACCTGTCTGAATCCTGTCTGACACCTGTCTGAATCCTGTCTGAACCCTGTCTGACACCTGTCTGAATCCTGTCTGAATCCTGTTTGACACCTGTCTGACACCTGTCTGAATCCTGTCTGAACCCTGTCTGACACCTGTCTGACTCCTGTCTAACACCTGTCTAACACCTGTCTAACACCTGTCTAACACCTGTCTTCATGCGTGATACAGTGAGATCAGATTAAAGGTTGCAGGATGTGTTTTACTCCAGAATCTGAGCCAACAGCAATATTTAGATTATTAACAAGGTTCAAGAGCAGTGTTAATTTTTGGCACGAAATTTTAATTTAGTTTTAGTCATAGTCTTTTGACTAAAATTCTTTTCAATTTTAGTCACTAAACTAGTTTTAATTGTAGTCTAATTTTAGTCGACGAAAATATGTGGCAGTTTTAGTCGACTAAAATAAGTCTATTTTCTGAAGTATTAATTTAACAACTGCAATATAGTACATGGACATTTTCTTACCATTCCACACTTCTTCTGGCGTTTTCCCGGGAGCATCTCAAACAACTACGGAAGCCTCTACTCACCGCTCAATAAGCCGCGCTCTGATTGGTTCTTTTCACAGCAGCCCCAGCTGTCAGCTTTTTGACTGATTCCTCTCTGCATCTTTCTTTTCCTCTGATTGGATTTCGTCGCTGTCTATTTTCTATTTGTCAGCGAAAATCAACATAATTTTATTCATAATAATCGTCTCAAATAGGGCCGTCTATTTTAGTTTTCGTTTCGTTTTCGTCCGCAAAAATATATTCGTGACTAAAATTATGACGAAATATTTTAGTCAACGAAATTAACACTGTTCAAGAGTTTTCTGTGTTTTATCAAAAAATAACCAAACAACTTCTCCAACTTTGGGACAAATCAACATCCAAAGAAACATAATGAGAACTTCAGATTAAAGGTCTTCTAGAACCGGATGTCTGAAGACCTGATCAGTCTAGTGTTTGAACTCTGGACCAGATGGTTTTTATCATCAGAAGTCTGTTTATTTGACCATGCTCAGCTCTATATGAGCACATGCATGAATTCAGTAATGTTGTAACACCAGGTTAGGGATGATGTCATAGAACGCAGGTCGTAAATAAGAAACGGAACCTGTTCTCTGTTTTTCATCTCCCACCAACCCGAAACACACCGTCACTCTGTTTAACACCGTCTGAAAGAGATTCCTGCTCACATCATGTTCAAAGATTAAACATGCAATAAAAATAAATCTTATTTTACTCAATCCAACTCTCCTTTAATTCAGTTCTAAGATGGGCGGAGTTTAACGGAACACGTGTAATCACAGGCATCTAGTTTGAAATAAATGATAAAGAATAAAAAAATAAAAATAAAATAAGTGTTTTTAAGTATTTGAAGGACTCTGGCAGACCATGTGGATCTGATCCTCCATTACGCAGCCTATAGAGTGAATCTGAAGACCTCAACCTGGGACTTCATTGGAACATCTCGAGCTGCTCGGTGGGTCTGCAGTCTGCTCAACATTACAGCAGGACTTCATGTCCATGATCTGCTTCTCCTCACACTCTCCAGAGGACACATCCTTCTGGGAGCTGCGTACATCCCTGGAACCACTAGCCTTCTGGATCAGAAATAAACTCTTTCACTGTAAACACACTGAGCTGGAAGTATCTCCCATGACTACAGAACCTTCATCCAGCAGACTCGGAGCTCAGGAACAACTCCTGGACATCACATGACTAGACTCTCGCATCTTGTTTTGTCTGCTCCGGTTCTGATAAACGGTGACCAGGGACGACGTGTTGGATAATTTATAGATGTTGTTGTGAGAATGTGAGTAAAAGTTTGTTTAACAGCAGCTACATTTGTTCAGCGTTACACTGGAGATGTGAAATCAGGGAGGTGAGGAAACATGAGCCAAGCTCAGAAGAATCTGTAATAATCACAATCATCTGCACCAAGTTTCAATCAGCAATCCCAAAACAGCAGTGACATTAATTCCTGTTGACATGGAATAACTCAGCGTTCTGGCAGGAATCGGATCTCACTGTGAAATGATTTGGATTAGAAAGCGTCTGGTGTGCAGACCTGCGGTTTAACGCTGCTAACAGAAAACTGTGTGTGATGATCAGATGAAGCCATCAGATTTTACCAGAAGGGTCAAAAGGAGCTGGATCAGGATCGTCCATGAGAGTTGTCCTCTCCTCTCCTGCAAGAGGAGAACTCACACCTCCCTCAAACATCCCAAAGACAGCAACAGAGTACTTAGTTCCTGCCCTGTGGAAAGATCCCAGACACATCCAGCGTTACTTTAACTCTACAGGGAGAAAGTCAAAATTAAACAGGTTTCATGGATCTTCTGCTGCCGTCATGTTCTTTCTGCACAACACAAACCCGAACCCAGATCTGAGTTTCACCTGCACCTGTCTCGTCTCTTTCAGGTGGAGAACTACCATTCTGTTCTGTTCAGTAATAATAAAGTATCTGCAGCTCACCTGAGCTCCTCCAGAACCACGGTGTTATCATATGGTCCAACCGTGAGCTCCCCCAGGTCTACATCACTCCCTGTGGGGTGAAAGGTTACTTTGTAACCCTGAACATTTCCAGGTGCGGGGTCCCAGGAGACCCTGAAGCTGGTCTTAGTTGGCTCTGAGGTCTGCAGGTTCCTGGGAGCCTTGTATGGTGATACTGAAACAGAAGAAACCAGCAGGAACTTCAGCATGTTCAGCAATAAACTCGACCCAACTTCAAAACTTAGAGAAGGTTTTAAAGATCAGCCACATTCCAGCTAGTTTCATTAGTCCATAATACAATTCCTTCATCTCGGTGGGAAGCAGTAAAAAGCCCAGTTTCATGCTGAGTGTTAGTACTGCTGATGAGTCGCAGCAAATGTTCAGAGTGTCGTGGAGGGAAAAGATTCATCTTAACAAGTTGTTTAAATCTGCCTTGAAATCACAAAACATGAGGAGAGTTTCAGCTGCAGAACTTCCTTCAGACAAGCAACTAAATGAAGAACAATGGTGGATAAAATGGTCTGTAACCAGACTGGATGCTGGTTGGACTGACATCATCTGAAACAGAATTTCTCTAAGTTGGACAAACACATCCAGAAAATGATTCCAGCCCTGGGCTTCGACCCAAAATGGAAAAAAACCAGAACACAGATGTAAAAAAAATCCAGTAAAAATAAAACCTTCCAAACAACAAGACAGAAATCAGGTCAGTAAAGACTCGAGTGCAGCTGCAGTCAGAGACGCTGCTCTGGTGACCTGCTGTCTTCAATTCAACTACATTCTGTTCAGAAAACAAAAAGAAACAAAGTTAATCAAGTAAAACTCAGACGGATGAAATGAGGACTAAAGATGAATAATTCACCTCAGAGCATCTTCTGTCTGCCGTATGTGTTTGACTTAGACTTTAATTCAACCCCCCTAAATTAAAACTTTTGTGTGAGTAAACACTCACATAAAATAAAAAATGGGCTTTATCAGACAAAAACCACCATAATAAAGGTCTTTTATTTTGGAAGGACCCTGTGACTCTAGTCTTCTACAGCTGGGAAACATCAGGCAGCTCAACCACAGGACTTTGACCTGTGAACAGATGTCAGGTCTGCAGCTGTTACTACCTGTGAGGAATGTTTTCAGACTGAGGGCAGGTTTAAACACCTTAGTTAAGATGGACATGTTTCTGCAGCGTGCTGGCACTCAGAGGGTTGAATTATGGACCAACGTACGTGTTGTTCCTACTCCTTGCCTTGCTTTTCCTTCCCCGCGTTTGTAGATGGGTAGAACTGTGATGTCATAGGTGGTTTTGGGTTGCAGGCGCTTCATGATGGTGGAGGTGACCGTCCCTGGGACCTTCAGGACCACCTCTTTGCCTCCAGCACTGGGAACATACTTCAGCCGGTAACTGACCACCTTTCCTGGAGCCGGCGTCCAGGTGACTTTCATGTTCCGCTCCGTCTCATCCGACACCCGGAGACGTCTGGAATCAGCAGAGGCTGAAAAAACAGAGAGAGATTTCAGAGAGTCTGCTGTGTGTCTACAACACACAGAACTCCTGGTAAAAAGCATGACACGATGATGACGTGAGCATGACACGAGGATGATGTGAGCATGACACAAGGATGACACGAGGATGATGTGAGCATGACACAAGGATGACATGATGATGACACGATGATGACACAAGGATGACACGAGGATGACACGATGATGACGTGAGTATGACACAATGATGACATCATGATGACATGATGATGACACGAGAATGACATGATGATGACATAATGATGACACCAGGATGACGTAATGATGACATGAGGATGACACGATGATGACACGGGGACGACGTGAGCATGACACGAGGATGACATGATAATGACATGATGATGACATGAGTATGACACAATGATGACATGATGATGACATGGGGATGACGTGAGCATGACACAATGATGATGTGACCATGACACAATGATGACACAAGGATGACGTGAGCATGACATGATGAAGACACAATGATGACACGAGGATGACGTAATGATGACACGATGATGATGTGAGCATGACACAAGGATGACATGATGATGACACGATGATGACACAAGGATGACACGATGATGACACGATGATGATATGAGGATGGCATGAGCATGACACGAGAGTGACACGATGATGACGTGAGCATGACATGATGATGACACGATGATGACGTGAGCATGACATGATGATGACACAATGATGACACGAGGATGACGTAATGATGACACGATGATGACGTAATGATGACACGATGATGACACAATGATGACATGATGATGACACGATGATGACGTGAGCATGACATGATGATGACACAATGATGACACGAGGATGACGCGATGATGACATGAGGATGACACGATGATGACGTGAGCATGACATGATGATGACATGATGATGACACGAGGATGACGTGAGTATGACATGATGATGACACGAGGATGACACGAGGATGGCATGAGCATGACACGAGGATGACGTGAGTATGACATGATGATGACACGATGATGAAGTGAGCATGACATGATGATGACACGATGATGAAGTGAGCATGACATGATGATGATACGATGATGACGTGAGCATGACATGATGATGACACGAGGATGACACGAGGATGGCATGAGCATGACACGAGGATGACATGAGTATGACATGATGATGACACGAGGATGACGTGAGTATGACACGATGATGACACGAGGATGACGTGAGTATGACACGATGATGACACGAGGATGACACGAGGATGGCATGAGCATGACACGAGGATGACATGAGGATGACGTGAATATGACACGATGATGACACGAGGATGGCACGAGGATGGCACGAGGATGACACGAGGATGGCATGAGCATGACACGAGGATGACACGAGGATGACATGAGTATGACACGATGATGACACGAGGATGACGTGAGTATGACACGAGGATGACACGAGGATGACACGAGGATGGCATGAACATGACACGAGGATGACACGAGGATGGCATGAACATGACACGAGGATGACACGAGGATGGCATGAACATGACACGAGGATGACACGAGGATGACACGAGGATGACGTGAGTATGACACGATGATGACACGGGGATGACGTGAGTATGACACGAGGATGACACGAGGATGACGTGAGTATGACACGAGGATGGCATGAGGATGACATGAGGATGACACGATGATGACACGAGGATGACACGAGGATGACATGAGTATGACATGATGATGACACGAGGATGACGTGAGTATGACACGATGATGACACGAGGATGGCATGAGCATGACACGAGGATGACGTGAGTATGACACGAGGATGACACGAGGATGGCATGAGGATGACACGAGGATGACACGAGGATGACGTGAGCATGACACGAGGATGGCGTGAGTATGACACGATGATGACACGAGGATGACACGAGGATGGCATGAGCATGACACGAGGATGACGTGAGTATGACACGATGACACGAGGATGGCATGAGCATGACACGAGGATGACATGAGGATGACACGAGGATGACACGAGGATGACGTGAGTATGACACGATGATGACACGAGGATGACACGAGGATGGCATGAGCATGACACGAGGATGACATGAGTATGACGTGATGATGACACGATGATGACACGAGGATGACACGAGGATGACATGAGGATGACACGATGATGACGTGAGGATGACATGATGATGACACGATGATGACACGAGGATGACACGAGGATGACATGATGATGACACGAGGATGACACGAGGATGGCACGAGGATGACACGAGGATGACACGAGTATGACACGATGATGGCATGAGGATGACATGAGTATGACGTGAGTATGACACGATGATGACACGAGGATGGCATGAGCATGACACGAGGATGACGTGAGTATGACACGATGATGACACGAGGATGACACGAGGATGGCATGAGCATGACACGAGGATGACACGAGGATGACGTGAGTATGACACGATGATGACACGAGGATGACACGAGGATGGCATGAACATGACACGAGGATGACGTGAGTAGGACACGATGATGACACGAGGATGGCATGAGCATGACACGAGGATGACGTGAGGATGACACGAGGATGACACGAGGATGACACGAGGATGGCATGAGCATGACACGAGGATGACATGAGGATGACACGAGGATGACACGAGGATGACATGAGTATGACACGATGATGACACGAGGATGACGTGAGTATGACACGAGGATGACACGAGGATGGCATGAGCATGACACGAGGATGACATGAGTATGACATGATGATGACACGAGGATGACGTGAGTATGACACGATGATGACACGAGGATGACGTGAGTATGACACGAGGACACGAGGATGACACGAGGATGGCACGAGAATGACACGAGGATGACGTGAGTATGACACGATGATGACACGAGGATGACACGAGGATGGCATGAGCATGACACGAGGATGACGTGAGTATGACACGAGGATGACACGAGGATGGCATGAGCATGACACGAGGATGACGTGAGTATGACACGATGATGACACGAGGATGACACGAGGATGGCATGAGCATGACACGAGGATGACATGAGTATGACATGAGGATGACACGAGGATGACGCGAGGATGACACGAGGATGACACGAGGATGACATGAACATGACACGAGGATGACACGAGGATGACATGAATATGACACGATGATGACACGAGGATGACGTGAGGATGACATGATGATGACACGAGGATGACACGAGGATGGCATGAGCATGACACGAGGATGACGTGAGTATGACACGATGATGACACGAGGATGACACGAGGATGGCATGAGCATGACACGAGGATGACATGAGTATGACATGATGATGACACGAGGATGAAGTGAGCATGACATGATGATGACACGAGGATGACGTGAGGATGACACGAGGATGACACGAGGATGACACGAGGATGGCATGAACATGACACGAGGATGACGTGAGTAGGACACGATGATGACACGAGGATGGCACGAGGATGACATGAGGATGACGTGAGTATGACACGATGATGACACGGGGATGGCATGAGCATGACACGAGGATGACGTGAGTATGACACGATGATGACACGAGGATGACACGAGGATGGCATGAGCATGACACGAGGATGACATGAGGATGACATGATGATGACACGAGGATGACGTGAGTATGACACGATGATGACACGAGGATGACGTGAGGATGACACGATGATGACACGAGGATGACACAAGGATGACACGAGGATGACGTGAGTATGACACGATGATGACACGGGGATGGCATGAGCATGACACGAGGATGACATGAGGATGACACGAGGATGACACGAGGATGACATGAGGATGACATGATGATGACACGAGGATGACGTGAGGATGACATGATGATGACACGAGGATGACACGAGGATGGCATGAACATGACACGAGGATGACGTGAGTAGGACACGATGATGACACGAGGATGGCATGAGCATGACACGAGGATGACGTGAGTATGACACGATGATGACACGAGGATGACACGAGGATGGCATGAGCATGACACGAGGATGACATGAGGATGACGTGAGTATGACACGAGATGACACGAGGATGGCATGAGGATGACACGAGGATGACACGAGGATGGCACGAGGATGACATGAATATGACACGATGATGACACGAGGATGGCACGAGGATGACACGAGGATGACACGAGGATGGCATGAGTATGACACGAGGATGACACGAGGATGACGTGAGGATGACACGAGGATGACACGAGGATGGCATGAGCATGACACGAGGATGACATGAGTATGACATGATGATGACACGATGATGAAGTGAGCATGACATGATGATGATACGATGATGACGTGAGCATGACACGAGGATGACACGAGGATGGCATGAACATGACACGAGGATGACACGAGGATGGCATGAACATGACACGAGGATGACGTGAGTAGGACACGATGATGACACGAGGATGGCATGAGCATGACACGAGGATGACGTGAGTATGACACGATGATGACACGAGGATGACGTGAGTATGACACGATGATGACACGAGGATGACGTGAGTATGACACGATGATGACACGAGGATGACATGAGGATGGCATGAGGATGACACGAGGATGACACGAGGATGACATGAGCATGACACGAGGATGACACGAGGATGACGCGAGTATGACACGAGGATGACACGAGGATGACACGAGGATGGCATGAACATGACACGAGGATGACGTGAATATGACACGATGATGACACGAGGATGGCACGAGGATGGCACGAGGATGACACGAGGATGGCACGAGGATGACACGAGGATGACACGAGGATGGCATGAGCATGACACGAGGATGACGTGAGTATGACATGATGATGACACGAGGATGACGTGAGTATGACACGATGATGACACGAGGATGACACGAGGATGACGTGAGGATGACACGAGGATGACATGATGATGACACGAGGATGACACGAGGATGGCATGAGCATGACACGAGGATGACATGAGGATGACGTGAGTATGACACGATGATGACACGAGGATGGCATGAGTATGACATGATGATGACATGATGATGACATGATGATGACACGAGGATGACGTGAGTATGACACAAGGATGACATGATGATGACACGATGATGACACAAGGATGACACGATGATGACACGATGATGATATGAGGATGGCATGAGGATGACACGAGTATGACACGATGATGACACGAGGATGACGTGAGTATGACATGATGATGACACGAGGATGACACGAGGATGGCATGAGCATGACACGAGGATGACGTGAGTATGACACGATGATGACACGAGGATGACGTGAGCATGACATGATGAAGACACAATGATGACACGAGGATGACGTAATGATGACACGATGATGATGTGAGCATGACATGATGATGACACGATGATGACACGAGGATGGCATGAGCATGACACGAGGATGACGTGAGGATGACATGAGTATGACACGATGATGACACGAGGATGACGTGAGTATGACACGAGGATGGCATGAACATGACACGAGGATGACACGAGGATGGCATGAACATGACACGAGGATGACGTGAGTATGACATGATGATGACACGAGGATGACACGAGGATGGCACGAGGATGACACGATGATGACGTGAGTATGACATGATGATGACACGATGATGACGTGAGCATGACATGATGATGACATGATGATGACACAAGGATGACATGAGGATGACACGATGATGACGTGAGTATGACACAATGATGACATGATGATGACACGAGGATGACGTGAGTATGACATGATGATGACACGAGGATGACGTGAGCATGACACAATGATGATGTGACCATGACACAATGATGACACAAGGATGACGTGAGCATGACATGATGATGACATGATGATGACACGATGATGACACAATGATGACATGATGATGACACGATGATGACGTGAGCATGACATGATGATGACACAATGATGACACGAGGATGACGCGATGATGACATGAGGATGACACGATGATGACGTGAGGATGACATGATGATGACACGATGATGACACAAGGATGACACGATGATGACACGATGATGACATGAGGATGGCATGATGATGACATGAGGATGACACGATGATGACGTGAGCATGACATGATGATGACATGATGATGACACGAGGATGACGTGAGCATGACACGATGATGACACGAGGATGACACGAGGATGACATGAGTATGACACGAGGATGACACGAGGATGGCATGAGCATGACACGAGGATGACACGAGGATGACATGAACATGACACGAGGATGACGTGAGTAGGACACGATGATGACACGAGGATGGCATGAGGATGACACGAGGATGACGTGAGTATGACACGATGATGACACGAGGATGACACAAGGATGACACGAGGATGACGTGAGTATGACACGATGATGACACGGGGATGGCATGAGCATGACACGAGGATGACGTGAGTATGACACGAGGATGGCATGAGCATGACACGAGGATGACACGAGGATGACGTGAGCATGACACGAGGATGGCGTGAGTATGACATGATGATGACACGATGATGACACGATGATGACACGAGGATGGCATGAGTATGACATGATGATGACATGATGATGACATGATGATGACATGATGATGACACGATGATGTCATGAGCATGAGTGTCTGCAGCGTTTTTGAACCGAGTTTCGTGTCCTTGTGTTTTTGGCCGAAGTACCACCAGCTGTTGTGATGAGTGGATCAGAACTGGGTCAGAACATCTCCTGAGTGAAATGTGTGAAAGTTCTGCTGCACTTTAAATTTAAATCATCAGTTTAATTCAGCAAGTTTTTACACTGAACCATTCTGTTCAGGTTCTATCAGAACCGTTCAGTAGAATAAAGATCCGGAATGATTGATCATCAGTTTACTGAGTTCATGCTTCATCGTCCTGAAAACTGACTTCATCATCGTCAGACCTGCGTTCTGTTGATAACATGAGGTCATAGAGGTCATGACCTCCACCTGACCTACAGCTTGGATCATCACCGACTACGGAATTGTTTGATTGGACCAGAACCAATAAAAGTTCCCATGATGTAGGTTTCATGTTTAGGCCCAAAAGCAGCGAGTATAAATGGCACCAGACCCTGAACTTCATCCCAAACTTAACGAGATATGAATTCGGCTTTGATCCAGAGATTAACGGAGAGGAAACACATTTTCTTTTCAGTCTAAAACAGATGAATTTTTGTCAAATTAAATTAAGTTAGATCTGATGCATCTGCAAGTGATTACAGGAACTGTGTGAGGGAACCACGCTCCATGTGCAGGTTCTGGAACCAACCAGGACATTTTACTCCGAGGATTTTTATTGGTGGAACAAATTAGAACATCCAGCGTTTCATTGTATTAACTGGTTTCACAGGAACATTTAAACTCGTTTGTTATTAAATAAGCAACGCACTCGAGGACACGTAGCTCCAGGTGCTGAGCACGAGACACGCTGATCCACTCAATCTCTGAGAGTGAGTGAGTGAGTGAGTGAGAGAGAAGTGAGTGAGTGAGTGGAGAGTGAGTGAGTGAGTAAGTGAGTGAGTGAGAGAGAAGTGAGTGAGTGATTGAGTGAGTGAGTGGAGAGTGAGTGAGTGAGTGAGTGAGTGAGTGGTGAGTGAGTGAGTGAGTGAGTGCGTGAGTGAGTCAGTGAGTGAGAGAGAAGTGAGTGAGTGAGTGAGTGAGTGAGAGAGAAGTGAGTGAGTGAGTGAGTGAGTGAGTGGAGAGTGAGTGAGTGAGTGATTGAGTGAGTGAGTGGTGAGTGAGTGAGTGAGTGAGTGAGTGAGTGGAGGGGGAGTGAGTGAGTGAGTGAGTGGAGAGTGAGTGAGTGGGTGAGTGAGTGAGTGGTGAGTGAGTGAGTGAGTGAGTGAGTGAGTGAGTGAGAGAGAAGTGAGTGAGTGAGTGAGTGAGAGAGAAGTGAGTGAGAGAGAAGTGAGTGAGTGAGTGAGTGAGTGAGTGAGTGAGTGAGTGAGTGAGTGAGTGAGTGAGTGAGTGAGTGGAGAGTGAGTGAGTGAGTCAGTGAGTGAGTGAGTGAGTGAGCGAGTGAGTGAGTGAGTGAGAGGAGTGATTGAGTGAGTGAGTGGAGAGTGAGTGAGTGAGTGAGTGAGTGAGTGGAGAGTGAGTGAGTGAGTGAGTGAGTGAGTGAGTGAGTGAGTGAGTGAGTGAGTGAGTGAGTGAGTGGGGAGGGAGTGAGTGAGTGAGTGAGTGAGTGAGTGAGTGAGTGAGTGAGTGAGTGAGTGAGTGAGTGAGAGGAGTGATTGAGTGAGTGGAGAGTGAGTGAGTGAGTGAGTGGAGAGTGAGTGAGTGAGTGAGTGAGTGGAGAGTGAGTGAGTGAGTGAGTGAGTGAGTGAGTGAGTGAGTGAGTGAGTGAGTGAGTGAGTCAGTGAGTGAGAGAGAAGTGAGTGAGTGAGTGAGTGAGTGAGAGAGAAGTGAGTGAGTGAGTGAGTGAGTGAGTCAGTGAGTGAGAGAGAAGTGAGTGAGTGAGTGAGTGAGTGAGAGAGAAGTGAGTGAGTGAGTGAGTGAGTAAGTAAGAAGTGAGTGAGTGAGTGAGTGAGAGAGAAGTGAGTGAGTGAGTGAGTGAGTGAGTGGAGAGTGAGTGAGTGAGTGAGTGAGTGGAGAGTGAGTGAGTGAGTCAGTGAGTCAGTGAGTGAGAGAGAAGTGAGTGAGTGAGTGAGTGAGAGAGAAGTGAGTGAGAGAGAAGTGAGTGAGTGAGTGAGTGAGTGAGTGAGTGAGTGAGTGAGTGAGTGAGAGGAGTGATTGAGTGAGTGAGTGGAGAGTGAGTGAGTGAGAGAGAAGTGAGTGAGTGAGTGAGTGAGTAAGTAAGAAGTGAGTGAGTGAGTGAGTGAGAGAGATGTGAGTGAGTGAGTGAGTGAGTGAGTGAGGGAGTGGGTGGGTGAGTGAGTGAGTGAGTGGAGAGTGAGTGAGTGAGTGAGAGGAGTGATTGAGTGAGTGAGTGGAGAGTGAGTGAGTGAGTGAGTGAGTGAGTGGAGAGTGAGTGAGTGAGTGAGTGAGTGAGTGAGTGAGTGAGAGAGAAGTGAGTGAGTGAGTGAGTGAGTGAGAGAGAAGTGAGTGAGTGAGTGAGTGAGTAAGAAGGGAGTGAGTGAGTGAGTGAGTGAGTGAGTGAGTGAGTGAGTGAGTGAGTGAGTGAGTGAGTGAGTGGAGAGTGAGTGAGTGAGTCAGTGAGTGAGTGAGTGAGTGAGCGAGTGAGTGAGTGAGTGAGAGGAGTGATTGAGTGAGTGAGTGGAGAGTGAGTGAGTGAGAGAGAAGTGAGTGAGTGAGTGAGTGAGTGAGTGAGTGAGTGAGTGAGTGAGTGAGTGAGTGAGTGGAGAGTGAGTGAGTGAGTGAGAGGAGTGATTGAGTGAGTGAGTGGAGAGTGAGTGAGTGAGAGAGAAGTGAGTGAGTGAGTGAGTGAGTGAGTGAGTGAGTGAGTGAGTGAGTGAGTGAGTGAGTGGAGAGTGAGTGAGTGAGTGAGAGGAGTGAGTGAGTGAGTGAGTGAGAGAGTGAGTGAGAGAGGGAGTGAGTGAGTGAGTGAGTGAGAGAGAAGTGAGTGAGTGAGTGAGTGAGTGAGTCAGTGAGTGAGAGAGAAGTGAGTGAGTGAGTGAGTGAGTGAGAGAGAAGTGAGTGAGTGAGTGAGTGAGTAAGTAAGAAGTGAGTGAGTGAGTGAGTGAGAGAGAAGTGAGTGAGTGAGTGAGTGAGTGAGTGGAGAGTGAGTGAGTGAGTGAGTGAGTGGAGAGTGAGTGAGTGAGTGAGTGAGTCAGTGAGTGAGAGAGAAGTGAGTGAGTGAGTGAGTGAGAGAGAAGTGAGTGAGAGAGAAGTGAGTGAGTGAGTGAGTGAGTGAGTGAGTGAGTGAGGGAGTGAGTGAGTGAGGGGGTGAGTGGGTGAGTGAGTGAGTGAGTGAGTGAGTGAGTGGAGAGTGAGTGAGTGAGTGAGTGAGTGGGGGAGAGTGAGTGAGTGAGTGAGTGGAGAGTGAGTGAGTGAGTGAGTGAGTGAGTGAGTGAGTGAGTGAGTGAGTGGAGAGTGAGTGAGTGAGTTAGTGGGTGAGTGAGTGAGTGAGTGAGTGAGTGAGTGAGTGAGTGAGTGAGTCAGTGAGTGAGAGAGAAGTGAGTGAGTGAGTGAGTGAGTGAGAGAGAAGTGAGTGAGTGAGTGAGTGAGTAAGTAAGAAGTGAGTGAGTGAGTGAGTGAGAGAGAAGTGAGTGAGTGAGTGGAGAGTGAGTGAGTGAGTCAGTGAGTCAGTGAGTGAGAGTGAGTGAGTGAGTGAGTGAGTGAGAGAGAAGTGAGTGAGTGAGTGAGTGAGTGAGTGAGTGAGTGAGAGAGAAGTGAGTGAGGGAGTGAGTGAGTGAGTGAGTAAGTAAGAAGTGAGTGAGTGAGTGAGTGAGAGAGAAGTGAGTGAGTGAGTGAGTGAGTGAGTGGAGAGTGAGTGAGTGAGTGAGTGAGTGGAGAGTGAGTGAGTGAGTAAGAAGTGAGTGAGTGAGTGAGTGAGTGAGTGAGTGAGTGAGTGAGTGAGTCAGTGAGTGAGAGAGAAGTGAGTGAGTGAGTGAGTGAGTGAGTGAGTGAGTGAGTGAGTGAGTGAGTGAGTGAGTGAGTGAGTGGAGAGTGAGTGAGTGAGTGAGTGAGTGAGTGAGTGAGTGAGTGAGTGAGTGAGTGAGTGAGTGGAGAGTGAGTGAGTGAGTGAGTGAGTTGCTCCTCATCTGAAATGCTGCCTGTAATCAGTTTTTTGTATTTCATGACAGACGAGTCGGGTTCTGGTTCTGATCTCAAACTCAATCATTATCATGCACTAAAATCTCCGATTGACTCTCTTATAGAACAAGGACAGAATCAAAGATCCCAGAACCGGTCAGTCCGTTTACCCTCCCTGCAGGATCTGGTATGAAACTGCTGTCCAGTCTACACAGTGTTCATCAGTTTGTGTAGAGACACGTGCAGGGACGCAGGCTGAATCAGCTGTAGTATCTGATGACCCCCCCAGGTGGATTCTGGGTCAGTGAAGGAGTTCTTGGGACAGGTCCACCCCTCCTCTTTCCTATCAGCTGTCCTCAGAGTTCTTATAGTTTCTTACCTTCAGTGGTTTCCAGTCCGGTGAGCGGATCACTGTCTTTGTAACCGTAGGCGGCGACCACAGAGACCTGGTACAGTGTCTCTGGACTCAGACCGTCCAGGACCGTATAGGTTAAATCTCCTGCTATTGTTTTCTCTCCGCGCTCCTCAGAAAACAGAGACTTCCACTGGACTTCATATGACTTGACGTTCCCAGGAGCTGCAGTCCAGGACGCCAGAAAACTGGAGTCAGTGACATCGCTGGTGAGCAGGTTTTTAGGAGGACCCACATCTGAAATGAGCAGAAATCAAACCTGTTTATCTAAATGAAGGAGAGATTATTACATTATTAAAGACATATACAGAGTTTAAACTTGATGTTACTCGCTGGTTCCTGACAGTCTCAAAACAAAGGAACCACTCAGATCTACTAGCACATCAAATCCTTCTTCAGATGGAAAAGATTAGTCCACAGAATGGACAGCAGAGCTGCAGAGGACAGACTGGACTGGAGGGGAACATGACGGTGCATTTTTACAGATTTCTGTCACAATGACTCTGAAGTCAGAACTGAAAGGAAACGATTCAACAGGTCTCTGAAACTCGCTGTCACACAGGCGGAACATCAAGAACATCTCTACACAACCACCGGTTCCTAAAAACCATCTGAGGTTCAAGAGTTTCTAAAAGATCCAGCAGACTGCTGGAACCATGTCAGAATGATGTCAGGAGAAACGGAGAGGACAATCTTAATCAAATGCTCCTTCAGAGACACCGGACAGACCGGTGAGAACTATAAACTGTCTTGAACGCTGCATCAATCAGAGGTGTAACATCTCCTTGTCCTTTAATTCTTCTTCTCTTCCTGAAAGCTGAACGACGTTTGAAAAAGCAACGAGTAGATGAAGTATCTGGTTCTCCTCAGACGCATCCCGAAACACACGGAACCCAGTTTTAACACAAGAAAACCAAAAACACTGTCCTTGACAAGACAAGACAAGACAAGACAAGACAAGACAAGACAAGACAAGACAAGACAAGACAAGACAAGACTGTCCTGTCCTGAGTGGCTAAAGACAAATCGTGATAGATGGATACTTGCTGGCGTGTCCTCCAATCAAAATGCTATACCAGATGTCCCGCCCCTTTTTCACACGGAGCAGTTCCAGATCATTGTGCATCCCAGCTCCACAAGTGGATCTGGAAGAGCCAGGTTCTGCAGTCTTCATGTGGGTCCAGAACAGGGACAGCAGGTCTTCTTACCAGCTGCCTCTCATGTACACCAGAACTCTCAGACTGTCACACTAGAACAACCCACCAATGCAACAGGGCAGAACCCGTCCAGAACAGGACCAACCTGACACACCATATGAAACAAAAGGCAGCTGAGATGTCCTGACCTGAACCCAGATGAGAAGGTCTGCAGGCTGAGACAGCTGACGCACACAGACTATAAGAACATCGAATCACAGGCATGTCCTCACAGAAAAGACAGAATGCAACAAAATACCAAGAAAGGACAAAAAGAGCAAAACAGAAGCAGGAATGTGAGAAATAATAAGATGGACATGGAGACACTGTGATGGGAATGAGTCAGTCTGCTCCTCCTAACCTTCCAGCCTTCATCTCAGCTGTTACATTCCTGTCTGATCTTGCTGTTTCTCATCTTCACGTCTCAGAATGCTGGATCTGTCTGATCTGTCTGGTCTCAGACCGTTTATAAGACTCATACCAGGACATAATCAAATCCAAACTAAGTCTCTCTGCAGAATCTGGATGGGGTTGGATGTAAAGACTCTGATGCATCACAGAAAACGTGTTCTGCAGATGAACAGCATCACTGTTAGAGTGTTCTCAGTGTTACCATGAGAGGTTGAAACCAGATGATAAACCTGCATCACACCCCCTGACTGGCGGGACCCTGACTCCTGTTTGGGTCAGTTCCAGGTTTCTTAGTGGACCTTCATATAAAACCAGCTCAACGTCATCGAGCTGACACAGATTCTAATGTTCTTCTCCTGCGTCTCTATCAAGTTCAAGGATCAACACACATTATGTTCCTTAGAACTCTGTTCATGTTGGAGGAGAAGAATCGGCTCCAGCCAGAGATGTTCTGCTGAGTTCAGGTCCAGACGTATGTTCCTAATGACTTTTGATTGTTATTTCATTAAATTCTAAATCTTTAGGTTGATTTAGCTTCTCATCCCTCCAGAATGATGCTGCCATCGCTGAACTTCAGCTGAACATCACACTGTTCCTGGTTACCTGGACTGGGTTTGATGATGAGGTTTGTTTTGTTATACTGTGGTTTTGTTTCGTATCATAGGATTATTTTGGCCTTAGTCTTCCTCTCCTTATTCCCCTCTAGTTCAGCTCTTTGGGTCCAGTGTCTCGTTATAGTTTCATGTTTTATTTTTAGTTCCTGTAGTTACAGTTTTGCTTTTATTTTGGTGTCATTTGTACTTCCTGTTTTCCCTGCGTTGTCCTACGTCCCTTGATTGTTTCTCGTATCCACTTCCTGTTTTTTCCTCTCCCAGGGTTCTCCTTGTAACTTGTTGTTTCAGGTTTGTCTGTGTTCTCCTTTGTTCAACGCCACCATCGCTCTACGGATTATTGGTCTGTGTTTCATGCTCCCAGCCTCAGGTTTTCCTTTAATTCTATTACAACTATATTGTTTCCTTTGTCCGCTCCTGCATTTAGGTCCTACTCTCAAAATACACATCACGTAACATGGACAGAAGATTCAGGTGAATCTTGGGAAACTAAAGAATGAATCTGAACCTTCTCGTCATCCAACTGGGTCATTAGAGGACTTGTTCTGCTGCAGCTTCAGTAGATGTATGTAAGAGCAGAACTTTTGCTTTTCTACTGTCATGGTGTCCCTGATTGGAAGTGAAACCCCGGATGTTAGAGGGGAACTCCCAGCTGCTCCTGTGGACCAGCCAGTAGAAAGTCTTTATGGTGGACAGCTACCAGTAAAACCATGTTCAAATAATGTCTCATGAAAAAAGAATTGTTGAAACAAATCAGTGAGTCATACGGTTTAATGGCCTTGACTGCCTGGAGCCAAAGGAGGACTGAGAACTTCATCTGGATTTAGGTTGAACATAGAGACCTTCTCTCAGGACAGACGATTCTTTTCTTCTTACTGTGCATTTTGTCCCGTCATCAGAATAAATGGAAACTACTTGAAACAAAGAGGCAACGCAGGACAGACCTCCAGCTCTTAGTCCCTGACCTGATGAACAGGAACAACGTCTGAGAACCAGAACCTGGAAGCTGAGATCAATACTGAACATTTAAATAGTTCCAAAGTATAAAAAAAGAAATGACCTGAGAGAAGAAACAGCTGCACCGTGTGAATGAAGCCGGAGGAACCGGGAGCAGAACTACACTGTTGCTATAGTAATGATAAATACACTTTGTTTATCTCCAGCTGTGTCCGCAGCGTTCTGGCTCTAAGTTTACTAACTTAAACGTCTCGGCCCAGACGCCAACAGATCCTGCTGAAGGACAGAAAGTTGGGAGCTGGAAGGAGGATGTTTGAGGACATCCTGACCATCTTCTATCTATCGGCTTCTGTCTGTTTTTCATTCTTTTCCCTGTAAGGAAGGAAAGATCTGATGAAAAGTCAATGTGTTAACTCTGCAGGTTAGAGTTCACCTTCTACTGGGCCAAAAATGTGGGAACTCCTTCCACTCCCAGGATACCTTAGAGAACAACCAGCCAACTGGCAGATGATTACTGAGAACCCTCAGGAGGATCAGAGTCCCAGAGTGATGTGCTCTCTCTGATGAGTAAGACTTCTTGTACCTGGAAGGTTTTAAAAATCTTTGAAATGTGCAGTTAGTTTTGACTGCCTCCTAAAATAAAGGGATGACACCTATGGTACCTATGGATCAGAACCAGAACCTCTGCTGTTCTGAAACAAACCCAGAATGTCAGGCCTGCCGCTTATTTGTTCAACCATCTTCTGCAAAGTCCAAGAAACTCAAAACACCTGGAATACCCAGTCGACTCCTTCAGACCACAGCTGGTTTCTAAACATCACGTGTTTCCAGGACATCTCTGGACCTTCAGGTGTTGTTCTGGCATCGTAAACATTTTACATGTTCTTCATGGTGTCCAACAAAGAGCCTGCTGTAAGAGTGTGACTCTCACAAGCAGCTGCTTTTTAAACTAGGTACATCATTTGTTCAGGAAGAGAAAACCGACCTTCAAATAAATCACCATCTGAACACGTTGAAAAGATTGTCTGTTAAGATTTACAATAAATTCAGACACACGGACGTGATTCAGACACACGGACGTGATTCAGACACACGGACGTGATTCAGACACACGGACGTGATTCAGACACACGGACGTGATTCAGACACACGGACGTGATTCAGACACACGCACGGACCTGATTCAGACACACGGACCTGATTCAGACACACGGACCTGATTCAGACACACGGACCTGATTCAGACACACGGACGTGATCCAGACACACGCACGTGATTCACACACACGGACGTGATTCAGACACACGGACGTGATTCAGACACACGCACGTGATTCAGACACACGGACGTGATTCAGACACACGGACCTGATTCCACGGACGTGATTCAGACACACGGACGTGATTCAGACACACGGACGTGATTCAGACACACGGACGTGATTCAGACACACGGACCTGATTCAGACACACGGACGTGATTCAGACACACGCACGGACCTGATTCAGACACACGGACCTGATTCAGACACACGGACGTGATTCAGACACACGGACGTGATTCAGACACACGGACGTGATTCAGACACACGGACGTGATTCAGACACACGGACGTGATTTAGACACACGGACGTGATTCAGACACACGCACGGACCTGATTCAGACACACGGACCTGATTCAGACACACGGACGTGATCCAGACACGCACATGATTCAGACACACGGACGTGATTCAGACACACGGACCTGATTCAGACACACGGACGTGATTCAGACACACGGGACGTGATTCAGACACACGGACCTGATTCAGACACACGGACCTGATTCAGACACACGGACGTGATCCAGACACACGGACCTGATTCAGACACACGGACGTGATCCAGACACACGCACGTGATTCAGACACACGGACGTGATTCAGACACACGGACGTGATTCAGACACACGCACGTGATTCAGACACACGGACCTGATTCAGACACACGGACGTGATTCAGACACACGGACCTGATTCAGACACACGGACCTGATTCAGACACACGGACGTGATTCAGACACACGGACGTGATTCAGACACACGGACGTGATTCAGACACACGGACCTGATTCAGACACACGGACCTGATTCAGACACACGGACGTGATCCAGACACGCACATGATTCAGACACACGGAAGTGATTCAGACACACGGACGTGATTCAGACACACGGACCTGATTCAGACACACGGACCTGATTCAGACACACGGACCTGATTCAGACACACGGACGTGATTCAGACACACGGACCTGATTCAGACACACGGACCTGATTCAGACACACGGACGTGATTCAGACACACGGACGTGATTCAGACACACGCACGTGATTCAGACACACGGACGTGATTCAAACACACGGACGTGATTCAGACACACGGACCTGATTCAGACACACGGACGTGATTCAGACACACGGACGTGATTCAGACACACGGACCTGATTCAGACACACGGACGTGATTCAGACACACGCACGTGATTCAGACACACGGACGTGATTCAGACACACGGACCTGATTCAGACACACGGACGTGATTCAGACACACGGACCTGATTCAGACACACGGACCTGATTCAGACACACGGACCTGATTCAGACACACGGACGTGATTCAGACACACGGACGTGATTCAGACACACGGACATAATTTAGATACACAGTGTTTCTGGAGAAGCAGGTGAGTGAATACCTTCTAAAGTCGTCTCATAGCCAGTCACAGGTAAGCTGTCCCCTTTCGCGTATTGAGCAGAAACCTGGACTTCGTAGAGGGTCAGAGGAGTGAGGTGGGGGAGGAGGGTAGAGAGGGTGTCCCCAGGGACAGACAAGGAGACATAATGTCCATCAGGATCATCTTTTGGCTTGAACTGGACCAAATAGAATTCAACGTTGTCAGCCTCTATCTCCCACGAGGCCCTGAGGCTTCTGGGTCCAACGTCAGAGAAGGTCAGAGCTTTGGGCTGGATCAGTTCTGAAGGTGGAGGATACAAGACAAGAGGTTTTAACAGGATTCACTAACTGGTACTAAACACAAAGTGTGTCTTCAGATCAATAAGAAGCAGTGAAGAAAAACAGGACAATACATCGGATCTCTGAAGGTCTGTCTGGTCTTACTCCAATAAAGTTTCATTCAACAACACAGAGAGTCAATGAGGAAACATGTTTGATTCAAACTGCTTCTTCTAAGCAGTCCAAACCTTGTCCTGTCACTAGATGGATCATCTGAGATGTTTTATAAAGACGACAGCAGTAACGGAGCTGATGTACAACTCATCATTCTAACATGGAGGCTGCTGCTCCCAGCTCCTGCACACTTTCCATTATTATATAAGAATTATATAATCAGCAGTTAAAGTGGGTGTGAGTCACATTCTAGACCTGAACGATGACGCTTGTGATTTTCCTTTAAAACGGGTGAAACGGCATTTGGGAGAATTTTTTGTTGCTTGTTTAAACTGACCAACCACACGTTTGACCACGTTTGATGATTTGAGCACAAACTCACGCGTTGTTTATGAACATGAGACAGACATTAAATCTGTCCATCTGGACCATCGTCATGGCAACACTGAGTCGCCTGATGCTCCAGTTACATTTAAACAAAAGCAAACAGCAAAAGCAAACAACTCTCTCCAACCAATATTTGACCCAGTTTGACTCTTTCCACATGCAGGACTCTCCCTGTCCTTAAAAGATCAAAAGGTGGACATGTGTTTTACACATTGAGGCAGAAGAAGAGGGTTTAGCTGACAAAGACACGCTTTGGAAAAGACACACGAGAGTAATTGTGTCCATGTGGACGACTGGTGATCTATTCTTCTAGACCATGGAAGTTAAATGTTTAGATTACATCAAATGTTCCACATAATACTACTTTCATGTGTCTTATATCAGTAAATAATATCTAATCAGTGACATATTTAAATACATGATCCCAGAGGTTATAACCAACAGACACAGATAAAGCAGTAAATAAATTATCCAAAATGAATCTGGAGAACTCTCCAGATAAAAGGAGCTTACAGGTTTTATCTAAACTCATTTCATTCTTTACTGTAATTAAAAAGGATTTAAATCTGATTATGAACGTTTAATTGTGATTCTGTGGCTGCTGTGATCGTGTGCCAACAGTTAAACAGCTTGTACATGAAATGTCGGCACACAACCAGCACGTGAAACCCATTGCAAGGTCTTCACACCACGTTCAAACACCAGCAAGATCAAAAACAACAAAAACCGTGATTCAGGGGAGGAAGTCAGAACGTAAACACTTCCTGTGGTGTGAAATGTACGATTCCCCAAAAAACAGAGTCCAGAAACTTAAAGAGTCCATTTCATACATATTTCAGGACTGTGTGGTTATTTCTTAAGTATTAACCAGTAATATGAAACATTTTATATCTAAAAAACATCAGGAAACACTGATTAACAGACCTTTCAATCTGTCTGCATTAATATTCGGGTGGTTCCGTCAGGCTTCGTCAGCAGCTCCTTCATATTCATTGTTCTAATTTGCTGGACTCTGATTGGCTAACAAACTAGCCTATGAGAGCAAGGTATACTGTTTCCTACCCTGCTGCACATGGCAACGTCAGATGTCATGTCTTCCTGTTTGCTACGTCTTATGCTAACAGCTTTTAGCCAGCAGCATGCTAGGCGTGATTTCAACTGCAGGAGCTGATGAATACTAACGAACAAAGGAGTTGTGATGAAACAGATACAGGCCGTTAGAACTCGGGAGAACTCGGGTTTTATCACCACCTGCGTAGTTTGAGGGATTAAAACTGAAAGAGAAGTTGTTGACCTGTTTTCACCCACTATGAAGGTAAGAACACCTGTGGAGCTAAAATATTCAACAGAAACCTCAGAAACACTGTTTTTAATGGAAGGGACTCTTTAAACATCACAGACGAAGTGGGTTTGTGGGTTTACAGACACTCACTTAAGAGTTTTTATAAGAAAAGAACTTCAGCGAGAACAAACATCAGCTGGAACCACAAAGGGAAGTGTCTGTGGTTCTATGGGTCCAGATCAGACCACAGGGAAGTTCAGCCTGCTGCATTTTACCTTACAAACCTTCAGGTTTAAACTCTCGTCTCTTTGTTCATAGACGTGGCAGAAAAACATCAAAGTTAAATCTCTTCAAATGACCTCAGATTCCATGCACTAATAATAAATCATGATGAGCATCTCCAGGCAGATACAGAACTTCATCTGAGGAGTCTTCACCATATCAAACATTGATCATCAGCTGAGCTGAGCTCAAAGGAGGATCACATGTAGAAGCTGCTTAAAGATCATCCAGGAACTGAAAATCTCACCAGGATGAAGGACTGGAAGAGCATCACTTACGTCTCTGGTAGATACTGCGGAGCTCCTGCTCGATCCTCAGGCAGATGGACTGAGTCAGTTCTTTAGATATTCTCTGGAAGGCATCAAAGTCTTCTACAGTGTAGACGTGGGTCTCTGCAGGGGAGTTGGCTATAGCTTCAAGCTCACTTCGCACAGCATCCTTCACACCTACAGCAAAGATCTCCACATCAGCGTTCCTCAGCTTGGTGGCGGGGTCTTTGAAAGCATCAGACGACTTCCCGTCCGTGATGAGGATGGTCACACGGGGAACGTTAGCACGTGCTCCCCTGTTGGTCAGGAAGATCTTCTCCCTTACATAAGACATGGCCCTGCCGGTGTTGGTGGAGCCGCCTCGATACGGGAACGTCCTCACAGCCCTGACCACTGAGGCCACATCTTGGTAAGTGTTGAGGTAAAACTCAGTGTAAGGGTCCCTGCTATACTGGACCAAGGAGATCTGAACCTTGTTTGGTCCGATGTCGAAGGTGTTCACCAAAACTTCAAGGAAAGCTTTTACTTTGGCAAAGTTTGTCACACCAATGCTGTAGGATCCATCAACCAGGAGCACCACGTCGGCCTTCACGTCCACACCAAGGGAACACTCTGGATGTCAAACCACACGCAGATGAGACAGTAAGACTCGTGTTCAACAGAGACATTTATATAAAGCTGGACTGGCAGGTCAAACAGTCCATCTGAGGACATTCTGTACTCACCCACAGAGACTCTGACCGGCTCAGTCTTCTGCATGACCGTGATGGGTTCGCTGGCCATCAGTTCCTTTAAGGCAAACACCTTGACCTGGTATTCTGTGTCAGGAGAAAGGTCCCTGACCACCACCGAGGTCTGAATGGAGCCCACATACAGGTCCTGCCTCCTGCTTCCTGTCATCATAGGGATCATCTGGACCCTGTAACCTGACACATCTCCAGTGGACGCATCCCAGGTCACACGCATGGACTTTGAGGCCACCTCCAAGACCCTGAGGTTAGAGGCCGGTTCAACGACTGTCAAGAAAAACAAGACAGAAAGGAAGTTCCTGCTGTCAGTGTCTGAGTCCTAAAACAAAATGCAGAACTGATTCATGCAGCAAAATGTAAAAGAACATGATCCATCAGACCAGACCAGCTCTGTGGTCCAGTTCTGATAGTGATGGTGGCTACAGCAGCAGTGACCCGGGTCCATGACTCTGTCTCTGGTTCTCCTTCTTAGAACCTGTTTGGGCCAGTTCTGACCTCTGGAGACCAGGAACATCCCGCAGAGCTGAAATGTTCTGACCCAGTTATCTAACCATCCCAGTCTGGTGACTGAAACTTTTCAACAACTTCAAGGACAGAAAGTTCACCTGTTGCCTGTTAGATCCCGCCCACTGACAGCTGCCATGGTAACCAGTCACCTATCAGAGGTGATTACACTGTGGTTCATTAGCGTGATTAAAATAAAGAGTCTGGGACTTTGAAGAAGCATCAAAGAAAATAACCCTGATTTACATCATGTTTTCTGAGATCAAAGAAATCCCAGCAATAAAAAGTTAACGTGTTCAGTGAGACGACACGCAACATCTGGAGAGCTGAAAACATCTAAAAATTTGATTTTACATTCACAAAATAAGAAAAATTCTTTCTATTTTTATACAGTTGAGGAGAGTAAAGAACCACACAGAGACCACATATGGATTATCAAGCTGTTTCCATGTTCCTCCATGTTTTAAACGTTACATGTGACGCTCACCTTCATCTCCGCTGGCGAGCGAGCTGAGCTGATCTTCCACGCTGGAGCACACCTGAGTAATAAACTCACTCTGCACAGTCTTTATCATGTTGAAGTCAGCCACAGTGTAGATGTGATGACTGTGCGGCGTGGAGGCCATTAGCTTCATCTCTGCTGCATCGGCCTGTTGGACACCTGACAACCAACACAGAAACATCTCAGATCCAACATGTCGAGTCTGAATCTTCATGGAAATGCTGCTGTTGAGTGAAGGAACATCCTGAACTTTTAATCTAAACCACTAAAATCAAGGCCCTGGTTCTAAAGCCAAAGGCATCTGCGTTTCCCACAAGTCTGTAAATACTGGATAAAATGAGAGATCTCCATCCAAGTTAAGGAGCATTTGTTTTCCACATTAGAAACATTTCTGTCCCACTTTGACTGGAAAGTCTGACAACATGAGCAGGAAAGAGAAACTGCCTGGACGTTTAATGACTCCAACACTTCTCATTGTTTCAGAGAACCGTTCAGCTCATGACTCTGTTTCTAAGGAGGTTCCTGCATCTCAGTATATTCAGTTCAGTCCAGCAGCTGGAGATGTTTTAAAACTCTTCCTCACTGATAGTTCAATGTGTCTGAAATTTAGCTGCAGAGAACTTACAGCATTTATCTAGTAAGAACCACGACGTGTGAGAGAAACATCCTAAATTCTGATGCAGCTGTTAGTAAATACAATGTTTCTAAAGTCTCAGAGATCTCTGCAGGGCCTCCTGGTGTCTGGCTCAGGAACAGGGAAGAACTTGTTCAGCTTCTTGGTTGTTGTGGTTTGGAGTTTCTCCCTTTTTAATGAAAAGACTCAGAACTCATTCTGCATCCAATAAAATACTTTCATTAAGTTTAAATTTGTGCTGCTTGGATCTGAATTCATCTTTGTTTCTGCTGAGTCATGGTTTTCCACTGCAGCGCTTGCTGATTCTACAGTGGTGTAAAAGTGACATGTCTGTTCTGAAGCAGAGTTCCTCTCTGGGATCAGGGATTTTCACACCGTCTTTAAACCGTCTCTCTTCACATCTGCAGCTGCAGTATCTTCTGATTCAAGTCAGAGACGATGGAAAGTCAGAGAGTAAACACGCATTAAACCTGCCGTCACACGTCTGTAACATCATCACAGGCAGATTTTCTTACAAACAGCTGTCAGACGTGTTAGGTAGGAGTGGAAGACACTCACCCAGGACAAAGATCTCCACCCCCCTGCTCCGGAGCTGCTGGGCTGGACTCTCCACCGGATCCTCAGACCTGCTGTCAGTGATGAGGACCAGAACTTTGGGGATTCCTTTCCTGGCCCCGGCTGCCTCTGTCAGCGTGTTCGTCAGGATGTAGTTGAGGGCGTGGCCTGAACCAATGAAGAAATAATAGAATTAAGACTGAAGAAAACAAGCGAAAGATCAGCTGAAGTAAACAAACACAGAAGTCTTGCTGTTTGTTTAAAACATGGAAGGAAACAGTTTTAATTTCGTCACTCCTGCATTTCACCTTGTAAAGAACAACAACAAGATGAATGTGTCATGACATGATAACCGTGTGACATAGTAACCACGTGAAACGGTAACCGTGTGACATGGTAACCGTGTGACATGGTAACTACACAATAACCACGTGAAACAGTAACCGCGTGACATGGTAACCACGTGAAACGGTAACCGTGTGACATGGTAATCGTGTGACATGGTAACTACACAATAACCACGTGAAACAGTAACCGCGTGACATGGTAACAGCGTGAAACGGTCACCGTGTGACATGGTAACTATGTGACATGGTAACCACGTGACATGGTAACCACGTGACATGGTAACCATGTGACATGGTAACCGTGTGACATAGTAACCACGTGACATGGTAACCGTGTGACATGGTAACCACATGACATGGTAACCGTGTGACATGGTAACCACATGAAACGGTAACCGCGTGACATGGTAACCGTGTGACATGGTAACCACACGGTAACCACGTGAAACGGTAACCGTGTGACATGGTAACCGCGTGACATGGTAACCGCATGACACGGTAACCGTGTGACATGGTAACCACGTGACACAATAATCATGTGACATGGTAACTACATGACACAGTAATCGTGTGACACAGTAACCACGTGACACGGTAACCAGGTCACATGGTAACCACGTGACATGGTAACCACGTGACATTTTAACCGTGTGACATGGTAGCTATGTGAAACAGTAACCGCGTGACATGGTAACCGTGTGACATGGTAACCACATGACATGGTAACCGTGTGACATGGTAACCACATGAAACGGTAACCGCGTGACATGGTAACCGTGTGACATGGTAACCACGTGACACAATAATCATGTGACATGGTAACTACATGACACAGTAATCGTGTGACACAGTAACCATGTGACACGGTAACCAGGTCACATGGTAACCACGTGACATTTTAACCGTGTGACATGGTAGCTATGTGAAACAGTAACCGCGTGACATGGTAACCGTGTGACATGGTAACCACGTGACATGGTAACCGCGTGACATGGTAACCGTGTGAAACGGGAACCGTGTGACATGGTAACCACGTGAAACGGTCACCGTGTGAGATGGTAACTGTGTGACATGGTAACCACGTGACATGGTAACCATGTGACATGGTAACCGTGTGACATGGTAACCGTGTGACATAGTAACCACGTGACATGGTAACCACGTGAAACGGTAACCGTGTGACATGGTAACCGCGTGACATGGTAACCACATGACACGGTAACTGTGTGACATGGTAACCACGTGACACAATAATCATGTGACATGGTAACTACATGACACAGTAATCGTGTGACACAGTAACCACGTGACACATTGATCATGTGACACGGTAACCATGTCACATGGTAACCACGTCACATTGTAACCACGTGACACAGTAACCATGTGACACTGTAACCACGTGACACGGTAACCACGTGACACGGTAACCACGTGACATGGTAGCCGTGTGACATGGTAGCTATGTGACACACGATTACTGTGTCACATAGCTACCATGTCACATGGTAACCACGTGACATTTCAACATGTCAGAAAGGTGGTTTCAGGTTTTCCAGTTTTCTGGTTCTGTTTTATTGGAAACATGAAATAATGATTATCTCCAGCTGTTTGATCCTTCCTCATCAATAAATCAGCACAAACCAGAAAAGGTGAATTTATAAACACTAGAATGTCCAGCTGAGAGGAAGTGAAGATGATAAAGCAGCGTCTCACCTGTCCTTGTGTTGCCTCCTTTGTAGGGTAGCGAGCTGATGGCCTTCAGCACACCTGGTCGGGTCAGGTGATCCTTCAGGTTGAACTCGGTCTGGGAATCATCGCTGAATTGAACCACAGCCACGCGAGTTCTGTCTCCTCCAAGCTGGAAGGCTCCAGCCAGCACTGACAGGAAGTTACGGATGTATTTAAAGTTCTGCCTGCCGACACTCCAGGAACCATCGACCACGAACACCAGGTCCACAACGCCTGGTGCAAGGCATTCTGGGAAAAACAATCACAAGATCTCAGTTTGGTTCTTCTGCTTGTTCAAACATGGAGTCTATCATCACCACCTCTGAGCATCAGACCTCTCGAGTCTCACTGTCTCTGTGTCCTATAGTCACGCTGTCTGTGTCCCATAATCTCCCTGTCTCTGTGTCTCCCTGTCTCTGTGTCCTATAGTCACACTGTCTGTGTCCCATAATCTCCCTGTCTCTGTGTCTCCCTGTCTGTGTCCTATAGTCACACTGTCCTTGTGTCTCCCTGTCTGTGCCCTATAGTCACACTGTCTGTGTCCCAAAGTCTCACTATCTGTGTCCCATAGTCTCACTGTCTCCATGTCTTCGAGAAGGTGTCTCTGACTTGTCAGATGGTTGAAGTCCGTCCCCCCGTCCTTCAGACTTTCCACTCATGAAAAGAAGGAAACTTGTGAAGCAGCTCGTCATTGTTTGAGATCAGCAGCTGTGGTTCTTCTATAAACCTGGATCTGTAATGGTTTCCACTGCTCCCCCCCCCCATCCCCCACACACACCCCATCCACCAAATAGCCCCGACACTAACTGAGCATGTGCAGCTTCTTCCACATTGATGTGGGAGAAACTCGTGTAAATCTTTATTCAGGTCACAGATGTTAACATCTGAAACAGGAAGTGAAAGTCTTGAAAGGATTGGGGTTTCTAATGAGTGAACTTACTGATTGATTCTGTGGGACCCGGTTTCCTGGTTCCGCCTCTTGAGCTACCACTTGATTCCACTGAAAGATCAAACAGGAAGGAATTACAGCTCATATAATCTGAGGTTCTGATACGTTCTAAAAGAATGTTCTGTAATCTGACATAAGAAACTTCCTTTAAACTGTTTTATTGTTGATGAACAACCTTTCAAATTAAAAGAAGTTTTTTACTACAGAACTATGAATTTGAATTTTTCTACAAAAACAACTTTTAATGTCTTTTTCTGAAACTAGTGAGTAAAAAGGAGGATTTAAATCGAGTTAAATCATGTCACAGTTGGACTAATATTATTTAAATAATAACTAACCTTCAAATATTATTGTTTCATGAAGAAGCTGTTTAACCTTTCACAGCTCCTTCTGTATAAAGTTTTCTTTATGAATATTATTTCCAGCATGAAGCCAAAAAGTCACAAGAAAACTGAATTTATTCTGAATAAAGTTCAAAAGCAACACTCAGTAGTATCAGGAGTGAAACTGCTACCTTGACTAAACATTTATTTTATAAATAGGAATGTAAAATAATGAGTTTGAACAGTATAACAGAAACACAGTCGTTTATATGGGCCTGTAATTTATCCCTAAGCTGAAAGTCTGGCACGTCTCGCCAAACGTAACCAGCTGCAGAAAAAACTTGTCTGGTGTTAATTTCCACATGGACATTAAGTCCAGGACGTTGTGACTCACGTGTGATACGTCCTGAGATGGGTAGACTCTCTTCTGATCCAGCATACGCCACTATCATCACCTCATAATCTACATCTGGACTCAGATCTGAGATGGAGGTCTTAGTCGCAGACGCAGGCAAAGAAAATTCTCTCGTTTCTCCTAAAAGAATGCAGCAAATCAGAGGGAAACCATTAGAACAGTATGAAACTGCTTCACTTCTCCAAAAGTCTGAGGCAGACTTTGGAAAAACTTCAGTCTCAGTTCTGACTCTGGAACAGCTGCGTAATGAAAACTTTCCACATGAAAACAATGTTTTAACCCCTTCAGTCTGTTAAACCTGCAGGAAGGCAGCAGTTATTCAGACTACACGCATCTCCACACATCAAAACCACCTCAGCATGTTTACTGGTAAATCTACACCAACACTCTGAATGTGAGTTTATTTAAATATAAATACAAGGACGATGTAGTTTTCATTAATACACTCAGGTTTATGTATACGTATATATGGACATTAACACAATTATTTTAGCCGTTTACCAAAACATCTTCAGGATACATAATTAATATGGGCTTAAAGTTCAGTTAAAGATTTAATTTCAGGAGATTCACATCCAGATTGGATTAAGGTTTAGGAACTGCAGCTCTTTAATATGTACAGAGTGGGCCATTTATATGGATACACCTTAAAGAGGTCATTTCATACACATTCAGGACTTTGTGGTTATTTCTTAATTATTAACCAGTAATATGAAACATTTTATATCTAATAAACGTCAGGAAACACTGATTAACAGACCTTTCAATCTGTCTGCATTAAAATTCGGGTGGTTCCGGCTCCTTCCGTCAGGCTTCGACTGCTTCGTCACGTTCATATTCATTGTTCGAATTTGCTGGACTCTGATTGGCTAACAAACTAGCCTATGAGAGCAAAGAATACTGTTTTCTGCCCCCCTGCGCATAACAACATCAGACGTCGTGTCTTCCTGTTTGCTACGTCTTATGCTAACAGCTTTTAGCCAGCAGCATGCTAGGTGTGGTTTCAACTGCGGGAGCTGATGAACACTAATGAACAAAGGAGTTGTGATGAAACAGATACAGGCCGTTAGAACTCGGGAGAACTCGGTTGTTATCACCACCTGTGAACACACCATTGTTTTTCTTTTGAAATTACCAATAAGTTTGATGTGTCACATGATGTGCCCTCTGCCTACTGAAAAAAAACTAAAGTTGGATCCAAGATGGCCGACTTCAAAATGGCCACCATGGTCACCACCCATCTTGAAAGGTTTGCCCCCTCACATATACTAATGTGCCACAAACAGGACGTTAATATCACCAGCCATTCCCATTTTATTAAGGTGTATCCATACAAATGGCCCACAGGTCTTTTTCCAGGGACCAAAGTTAATTGGACAGGTGTGGACAGGTGTGGGCTGTTCCTTCGTTAATCCATCAGCAGGTAAAGGGTCTGGAGGTGATTCCAGGTGTGTATTAGAGGATGTTGCTGTGAACCTACAACAGGGGTGTCAAACTCCAGGCCTCGAGGGCCACTTTCCTGCATGTTTTAGATGTTTCCCTGTTTCAACACACCTGATTCAAATGAACAAGTCATTAACAGGCTTCTGAAGGACTTGTTGAAATACAGAGGATTTGAATCAGGTGTGTTGAAACAGGGAAACATCTAAAACATGCAGGATAGTGGCCCTCGAGGCCTGGAGTTTGACACCCCTGACCTACAACATGTGGTCAAAGGAGCTTCAATGGAAGTGAAACAGAAGAAATCCATCAGAGAGACAGTGGACATGTTTGGGGTGGACAAATCAACAGTTTGGTACATTCTGAGAAACAAAGAGCATCCTGGTGAGCTCCTAAAGATGTCGACGTCCACAGAAGACAACAGTGGTGGACGGTGGCAGGATCCTGTCCATGGTGAGACAAATCCCTTTACAACATCCACCCAAGTGAAGGACATTCTCCGGGACGAAGATGTCCAAGTATCTAAGTCTCCCATAAAGAAAAGACTTGATGAGAGTAGAGGGTCAAACCATTAATCAGCCTCAAAAACCTGTAAAAATCAGCTGAGTTCTGGACCAGTATTCTGTGGACAGATGAAACTAAGATCAACCTGAACCAGAACGACAGAAGAAGACTTGGAAAGGCTCATAAAACACATGTAGTGTAAAACACGGTGGAGGCAGTGTGATGGTGTGGGCGTGTCTGACTTCCACTGGGTCACTAGTGTTTATTGATCATGAGACGGAAACATCTGGATGAATTCTGAAGGGATCAACTATCTGCTCAGATTCAGACAAATACAGCAAAGCTGATTGGACGATGCGTCCAGATGGACATCGACCCAAAACATACTGTGAAACCAACCCAGAAGGTTCTGAAGGTAAAGAAGTAGAATACACTGAAACCTCACTATAGTGGACACTAAAGGGACAGGACGTTTTGTCTGTTATGTTGGGGTGTCAATGGTTTATGGAAATTCTTAGATGACAGGACACCTGGACACCCTACCCCTCTTGGTGTCCGCCATTCTGTGGACATTTGAGTCTTGTCTTTGATATTTATGTTACAGTCTTCAGAAATCATAACCTGCAGATTTCAGTAACACCCACCTGTGTCTGAGGTCACTTGTATCCTGTAGCCCTGAATCCTGGACTGGGATCTGCTCCAGATCATTTGTACTGAGCTTTCACTTAAAATCTTAAACTTCAGATCAGTTGGAGGGTCCACTGTGAAGAGAAAGACATCAGCACAGTTTATCATTTGTCTCTGAGGGACAGATGTACTACTGAAGACAGAAGAAAAATTGTCCCAACAGTCAACACTTCCAGGAGGAAGTCAGAGCGGTTCACTGTTGAAGGGAGACAAACAACAAAGGTGTGAGAAAAACTGATTCTGAGAAGCAAAAAGAAAAGCAGAGCAAGACAGCAAGTCATTGGAACAACAAGTCATCATAACAAGACAGCAAGTCAACAGGACAACAAGTCATCAGGACAACAAGTCATCATAACAAGACAGCAAGTCAACAGGACAACAAGTCATCACAACAACAAGACAAGAAGTCAACAGGACAACAAGTCATCAGGACAACAAGACAGCAAGTCATTGGAACAACAAGTCATCATAACAAGACAGCAAGTCAACAGGACAACAAGTCATCAGGACAACAAGTTATCACAACAACAAGACAAGAAGTCATCAGGACAAGAAGTCATCAGGACAACAAGTCATCAGGACAACAAGTCATCACAACAACAAGACAAGAAGTCAACAGGACAACAAGTCATCAGGACAACAAGACAGCAAGTCATTGGAACAACAAGTCATCATAACAAGACAGCAAGTCAACAGGACAACAAGTCATCAGGACAACAAGTTATCACAACAACAAGACAAGAAGTCATCAGGACAAGAAGTCATCAGGACAACAAGTCATCAGGACAACAAGTCATCACAACAACAAGACAAGAAGTCAACAGGACAACAAGTCATCAGGACAACAAGACAGCAAGTCATTGGAACAACAAGTCATCATAACAAGACAGCAAGTCAACAGGACAACAAGTCATCAGGACAACAAGACAGCAAGTCATTGGAACAACAAGTCATCATAACAAGACAGCAAGTCAACAGGACAACAAGTCATCAGGACAACAAGTTATCACAACAACAAGACAAGAAGTCATCAGGACAACAAGTCATCAGGACAAGACAGCAAGTCATTGGAACAACAAGTCATCATAACAAGACAGCAAGTCAACAGGACAACAAGTCATCAGGACAACAAGTCATCACAAAAACAAGACAAGAAGTCAACAGGACAACAAGTCATCAGGACAACAAGTCATCACAAAAACAAGACAAGAAGTCAACAGGACAACAAGTCATCAGGACAACAAGACAGCAAGTCATTGGAACAACAAGTCATCATAACAAGACAGCAAGACAACAGGACAACAAGTCATCACAAAAACAAGACAAGAAGTCAACAGGACAACAAGACAGCAAGTCATTGGAACAACAAGTCATCATAACAAGTCAGCAAGTCATCAGGACAACAAGTCATCACTAAAACAAGACAAGAAGTCAACAGAACAACAAGTCATCAGGACAACAAGTCAACAGGACAACAAGTCATCAGGACAACAAGTCAACAGGACAACAAGTCATCAGGACAACAAGACAGCAAGTCATCAGGACAACAAGACAGCAAGTCATCACAACAAAGAGACAGCAAGTCAACAAGTCAACAGGACAACAAAAGTTAGCTGATAATGAGGACAACATAACATGTCACAAACTCAATTATACAAGTCAGTAAGACAAAAAGTCTTCAGGAGAACAAGACAACAAGTAAACAAAATAAAAAGAATGATGACACAAGAGAAACATGGTTTGACTTCATTCTAATAAAAATCAGTTTTATGTGATCATTAAAAAGCACTTTGTTAGAGAACAACATGGACAGACATCCAGAAGACTGTCCATGACCTCAATCCAACTCAATGTGCTGAATTGAAAGTAAAAAGGAGAGAAAAGAGTCCAGTATTGATTATACAATGGATAATTAATCCAAGTGGTTGTTTTTATCATCTCCATTGCAAACCTCATGAAAGAGTACACGTTGTCCACGTAGACTCGTGTACATCCTTTATGATCTTCAGCACCAGAGGTTCTTAAACTACCACAAACAACCAAAATATTCTTACATTTATCACCTGGATTTTTAGCTTTCTGGGTTGGAAACTCACCATCAAATTCAAACTAGTTTAAGAACCAATGGTTTATCCAAAAAACAGCAGAGCTGTGATGGCCCACGCTGAGGAACATGCACGTGTACATGGAAAGTTGTTAGAAACAACTTGGAGTGGAGGACACAGAGTCTCCATGTACACAAGGGAAATATTTTCTAATGATATTCTTCAGGTTGGGGTTGAGAAGCAGATCGCTGAAGCCTGTCTGGCTGAAGAACGACGCGTCATGATACGAACTCATCTACAACAAGATGCATCTCAAACAGAAGATTAGCTTTAAAATGTACACGGTTATTAATCTGGTTTACGCTCTAAACAACTGTTTCTACATCAAAAGTCTCTGTGACGTCTTCAACTCAATAAATCTCTTAAAAACGATGAGAAATAGCCGAGACACAGTGTCTTTAGGAGAACCTGACCTGGACGCAGTTACTTTCTCTTGGTTTTGTTCCGTCTAACGGAACATCACACGCTGGCAGGAGACGGTCTGAGGATTTAATCACTGCTGCAGCTTGACGTTCTTCTGAAGTTCCACAAAGAAACACTGAACATAACTAACTAAAATAATCCAGGATAATCTAGCTAGTGTACAGATTACCTTGTTTCACTAAACCACCAACCAATTATTGTGATAGTGAAGAGTATCATTGTAAAATATTGTTGTAAAGCCGAGACTCGGGATCCAGAGTCCAAGTCAAGGCTTGACTGAGAGGATTACAGGACGTCAGAAACGGAGGAGACACCAACCTGGTGAATCACTTCGAGGCCCGCAGTTGCAGCTTCAGGTTCCAAAAGGATCTATCGAGTCCAAAAACTATCAAAAGCCCCAAGTCTCAGTCCAGAGACAAACACGTTTTACAAGCTGTTCTCTCGACCTTTGACCTGACGTCAAAAGGCTTTTATTTTGTAACTTCTCTTCTAAATGTGACTGTCCTTCCTGGTTTTCATCTTCAGGCCCTTGGCCCTGTCAAACTACTCCAACAGGAGAAAATATATGTGACACTGCGCTATGACCCCCGGAGACCCCCACTGGGGCAGTAAATAAAACAGATGGGGGGGGGGGTCACAGGAGGTCAGAAAGTGTCCTGGAAGGAGACTCTTTTAGTGCACTTCCAGAACACTGAGCTGGTGACGAGCCAGATTCCTCTGAACCTCCAAAACTTCTGGAAAATATAGTGAATGTCATATTTTGTCAGGTGGACGACTAGACTAGAACCTTGGACACAAACTTGTTTTCTTTGTCTAACTGAAGACATTTATTCCGTAAGACATGGTTAGATTATGAACAAGGGCACCGTCTGGTGGGTTGAAGGTGCAACTCCAGTTAGTTCAATCCAAACTAAATGAAATCATCAGCTTTAAAACAGATTCAGAAAAACAAAACCTTTTTTCTTTGTATTTCAGAGTTTCTGATGTCGCTGCTCTTCAGTTGATTTAGAGACAACATCTGGAAAAAAAAGGCTTCTGTCCATAAATCTAATTCTAATTCTTTTTTTCAAACTGAGCCTTAACACATCCTTCAAACTCCTGATGGAAAATAAAGTGACGTGAAAAGGAAAAAATGAGGCTGCAAAGACAAAAATTTGAACAAATCAAGTCACAGTCACACATTTCTTTTTCATGTTTTATTCACACTGAAAACAACTTTTACATTTTGAGGCAGAGGAGAGGAGAGGAGAGGAGAGGAGAGGAGAGGAGATGGTTCAAGGTGAGGAAGAGGAGGAGACGCGGCTTTACCTTGTTGCTGGGCTTGAGAGGAAGACAGCAGCAGTGCCAGGAAGGCAGCCGCTGCCAGGGACAGTCTGCTCTTCATCTTCAGCTCCTCTGCCTCAGCAGCAGATTAATGAGAGCTGAGAGAAGACGGAGGGCGGTTAGAGGTTCAGGTTCAGTCCTGCAGCAAGCAGAACTTCCACAGATCTTCAAGCTCCCTCAGAGGAAACATCAAGTAATAAACCAACCCGCTAAAATCCACATTTTATCTTCTTGCAAATAAAAGCGATTATTACACTCAACTGGAACCCTGAAACAATGCGCACGCGGACAAACCGTGTCCCCACCCTCAGATTAGTTCTGCAACATATCCAGAGATGTTGAAAACTTGATTTAACAAACCCAACAGATGAGATTAAGTGTTTTCATAACTTAGAAACATCGAGACATAAATGCTGGCGCTGTGCGTAATTACGCACCGCGGTGCCAGGAAGGTCTGGAGCTACTGGAACCCGGACTAATATCACCATGAAACAGTACAAACCATGTACAGATCTCTAAATAAACCGAACATAGCAGAGAGAATTTACCTGAGAGGGAGCAGAACAAGGACTTACCTGGAATTGTCGGACTCTGAGTTGTTTTTAAAAAACGGAAAATTCAAAGCTGAAGCTTCAGCTGTGGAGCATACGCCTGAGAAGAAGCAGGGTCAGGTGGTCCGGTGAGGGGTTGCAGGAGCTCTGCAGGGTTTTGGGTGGACCCGTCAGCGAGCCGCTTTCCAAGTGAGAAGAGTCTCCACACGATCTGCTACTTAACAGGGGGGCTGCTCCCAGATCTGCCTGCCCCGCAGAGAGCTCTTACGACATCCAGCCGTTCCAAAAAGTGATGCGTAACCTCTGAAGAGGGCTGGCAGACTCACAAGAGCACGAACTCACACACTCGGAAACTTTTACATAGTTTTCTACATTCCTTTCCGCTGATGGAGGCTTCTGTGCGTCTGACTGCACGGAGTGACGCCGAACCTAGACTCATGCACCAGAACCGAGCTGCGGGTTCTGGATCCAGCTACGGCTGAAGATCCAAGTGGATTTTATCACACAACAATCTAAATGATCATTAATCCTGATAATAATAATAATCATTAATAATAATGAAATAATGTCACAAGTTTAATAAGTGTGTCCAAGAGTCCAGGTCAGCCTGGAGAAGGAATAAAACATCTGGATCATCATCAATCAGCTGATCGTGTCCTGCTGAGAACGTCTGTATGTCACGTGTTGTATGTTCTCCTGTCAAACTTTCATATCTTATTAAAATCCGTGTTTAAAATTACATCATTTAAAAAAGGGTGTGAAGGCTTTTGCGCCCCCTGCTGGCAGCTCCCAGCAGTTCTTCTCTTAATCAATCACGTTTAATTAACCTGGATAACAAACAGCACGTGATTCCTCCCGTTTCTCAGCTTGTGACCTGAATGAAAAGTCTGAAACCTGGAGACCAAAGATCAGACACCCCCCCCACCACCCCCCACCCCCCACCTCTGGGCCCCGAACCTTCATCTCAGACCCCAACCCGCTTCCATCTGAGCCCACTGAGGATTCCTTTGAATATGCCGCCATCTAGTGGCAACAGGCAGGACAAGAACCTTAATCTGTATAAAAATACTTTAAACCAACATAAATATTGAGTAATTGACCGACTCAGCAGTTAAATAGAGACCCGAACCAGAACCCAGTTTGGGCCATTCGGCACTTTGCCAAAATGACAGCTGTCGTCGCAAGAATGTCTCGTACCTGTCCTGCCCTTCCTGCTCCTCAGCCGGTCTAGAATCCATCCCCTCCTTCAGCTAGTCCAGAACCAAAATGCCTATAAATCCATGAAACATGAGAGTCCAACATTTCAGATAAACTCTCAGGAAGGTTGGGGGGGGGGTGTCAGTGAGTCCTGTGATCTGACCTGATTCATACCTTGGGCCCAGTAACAACTTATAAACCTGAAACTCCAAACCCATGATCAGAACTGAAGACCTTTAGAGGACGTTGAATCAGAAACAGTCCAGTTGGTTCTTTTAAGATGGAAATTCAGTTTTTAATCTGAGTTTAAAATCTAAAGTCTTTGAGGGACCTGCAGGTGTTAGATGTTCCTCTGCTTCAACACACCTGGTTTGGATGAGCAGGTCATTAACAGGTGTCTGTTGACCTGATGAATCAAATCATTTCAGTCAAGTGTGTTGGAGCTGAAAAACATCTGCACCATACAGGATAGCATCCCTGAAGGCTGCAGGTTGACAAGCAGCTGATTAAACAACAAACAGCATCTGTTTTGGTCATGAGAGGTATATTTAGTTTATTGATCCTCAATATGAATATGAACAAAACCAGAGTATGACAGGAACGAAGCGCCAGAACAGGAACGTCAACATGGAAGTAAACACCTGGAGGAGAGTTACACCTTCTTCTGAGGGAATGATGCCTTCACCAGCTCGTAGAGAACATAACCGACTCCTGCAAGGACAGAACGTCAGACCTGATCAGAACACGTTCCACCAGGTAGAACAAAGAGCATTTAGCAGTAGAGTTTAAGACTTTCTGACCTACGATGGTGAGACCCATGGTCATTCTGTACAACAAGGCGTCGCTGCTGCCGCCTTTCAAATGGACCGGTAGTCCGTTATCCTCCTGCAAAAACATCAGCAGGTAAAGTCACATGATCAGGTGAGACAGTTTATACTGAGCTCAGAAACATTTACCTGCACTCCACCCAGGCTTGTTCTCCCCCTGCGTCTCCCCTACTCTCTCCCTGCGTCTCCACCTGGGCCTCTCCCTGCGTCTCCCCTACTCTCTCCCTGCGTCTCCACCTGGGCCTCTCCCTGCGTCTCCCCTACTCTCTCCCTGCGTCTCCACCTGGGCCTCTCCCTGCGTCTCCACCTGGGCCTCTCCCTGCGTCTCCACCTGGGCCTCTCCCTGCGTCTCCACCTGGGCCTCCCCCTGCGTCTCCCCTACTCTCTCCCTGCGTCTCCACCTGGGACTCTCCCTGCGTCTCCACCTGGGCCTCTCCCTGCGTCTCCACCTGGGCCTCTCCCTGCGTCTCCACCTGGGCCTCTCCCTGCGTCTCCACCTGGGCCTCCCCCTGCGTCTCCCCTACTCTCTCCCTGCGTCTCCACCTGGGCCTCTCCCTGCGTCTCCCCTACTCTCTCCCTGCGTCTCCACCTGGGACTCTCCCTGCGTCTCCACCTGGGCCTCTCCCTGCGTCTCCACCTGGGCCTCTCCCTGCGTCTCCACCTGGGCCTCTCCCTGCGTCTCCCCTACTCTCTCCCTGCGTCTCCACCTGGGCCTCTCCCTGCGTCTCCCCTACTCTCTCCCTGCGTCTCCACCTGGGCCTCTCCCTGCGTCTCCACCTGGGCCTCCCCCTGCGTCTCCCCTACTCTCTCCCTGCGTCTCCACCTGGGCCTCTCCCTGCGTCTCCCCTACTCTCTCCCTGCGTCTCCACCTGGGACTCTCCCTGCGTCTCCACCTGGGCCTCTCCCTGCGTCTCCACCTGGGCCTCTCCCTGCGTCTCCACCTGGGCCTCCCCCTGCGTCTCCCCTACTCTCTCCCTGCGTCTCCACCTGGGCCTCTCCCTGCGTCTCCACCTGGGCCTCCCCCTGCGTCTCCCCTACTCTCTCCCTGCGTCTCCACCTGGGACTCTCCCTGCGTCTCCACCTGGGCCTCTCCCTGCGTCTCCACCTGGGCCTCCCCCTGCGTCTCCCCTACTCTCTCCCTGCGTCTCCACCTGGGCCTCTCCCTGCGTCTCCCCTACTCTCTCCCTGCGTCTCCACCTGGGCCTCTCCCTGCGTCTCCACCTGGGCCTCTCCCTGCGTCTCCACCTGGGCCTCTCCCTGCGTCTCCACCTGGGCCTCCCCCTGCGTCTCCCCTACTCTCTCCCTGCGTCTCCACCTGGGCCTCTCCCTGCGTCTCCCCTACTCTCTCCCTGCGTCTCCACCTGGGACTCTCCCTGCGTCTCCACCTGGGCCTCTCCCTGCGTCTCCACCTGGGCCTCTCCCTGCGTCTCCCCTACTCTCTCCCTGCGTCTCCACCTGGGCCTCTCCCTGCGTCTCCCCTACTCTCTCCCTGCGTCTCCACCTGGGACTCTCCCTGCGTCTCCACCTGGGCCTCTCCCTGCGTCTCCACCTGGGCCTCTCCCTGCGTCTCCACCTGGGCCTCTCCCTGCGTCTCCACCTGGGCCTCTCCCTGCGTCTCCCCTACTCTCTCCCTGCACCTCGATTTCATTCAGAAGATTCACTCGCAGGTCAAACGGGGTTCTAACGGTCTTGAACCCGGTTTCAGCTGCTACACATGTATGACCTCGGAC
This sequence comes from Pachypanchax playfairii, assembly GCA_006937955.1. Taxonomy (NCBI): domain Eukaryota; kingdom Metazoa; phylum Chordata; class Actinopteri; order Cyprinodontiformes; family Aplocheilidae; genus Pachypanchax; species Pachypanchax playfairii. Next base: position 787,767 of record SSNP01000153.1, on the reverse strand, counting down.
ACAGATCGGTATGTGCTTTTACCTGAAACATCTTCTGTTTCTCCGGAACCTTGTTCTCCACCTGCCGGCGGGCAGAACTGCAGAGGTTCCGCCGCGCCGCCTGCTGGAACGCCTGAGAACAGATGGAATCGATGTAGAAGAAGAAGTTACAAGATGATACTGTCTACACCTGAAACTCGAGTATGTTTCAAACGAACAGGACGAGCAGCAGCTGAACGAAGAACCGAACATACGGACGGGCAGAACAAACAGAAACAAGCCGTCCGGAAGTTCTCTGACCCCGGCTAAAGGTCTGCGGCTAAATGGAGCCGCTGCTGTAAACACGTTTATCTGCTTCTTCAGATAAGAAGCAACACTTTCACTCACAAACAAATAAAATATTCAAACTAACTTACAATCATGTGTCTGAACATCTTTATGGATCCGTCTGTGAACGCGATTCTGGCACAAGGACACCGGAAAAGTCGGTTTCTTCTCGGATATAAAAGTCCAGGCGGCCTCTGCTGCCCCCTGCTGGAACCTCCGCTAACGACATGGAGTTCATTATACTGCTGCCCCCTGCTGGAACCTCCGCTAACAACATGGAGTTCATTATACTGCTGCCCCCTGCTGGAACCTCCGCTAACAACATGGAGTTCATTATACTGCTGCCCCCTGCTGGAACCTCCGCTAACAACACGGAGTTCATTATACTGCTGCCCCCTGCTGGAACCTCCGCTAACAACACGGAGTTCATTATACTGCTGCCCCCTGCTGGAACCTCCGCTAATAACATGGAGTTCATCATACTGAGACCAATGAAATGAAATCAATATCAATCAAAAAATGGAAAATTCACATTAATCAATAATCACATTTGTTCCGTCAACACTTTTCTTCATAAACCAGGACGCTCAGATATTCAAAAATAATACCTCAAATATGAAGGTTTATGGAATATCACTCCGGCTTTGGGACACACGCAACCTCTTGGGGCGCCATCTGCTGGACAGGTCGCAAAATTGCAGAAAAAAAACACATTTTGAGTTGTTGGTTATTGTCAAATTCTCGGGATAGGCGTAACACCCGTGGGACATGTGCCCTCC
>SSNP01000153.1:783265-786588 GCA_006937955.1 Pachypanchax playfairii | reverse complement strand
CCCCCCCCCCCCCCCCCCCCCCCCCCCCCCCGCACTTTCTTCAACCTTTGGACGGATGAACCTTTACTTTTTCCGACCGTCTTTAAACACATCGTTAGCTAACGCAGCTAGTGCATCACCGTCAGGTGCTGCAGAGCAGCAACATGTCTAGTAAAACCAGCAAAAGACAAAAAACTGTTTCTTCTATACGAGCTGTTTAAGTTGAGTTACGCTGTTAAACTATGGGTTAGTTAACGGTAGGTTAGCTAATACTTCAGGGTTTAGACCAACGTGGTGTTTTAGGTCACTACACTATTCTAAATCTATTTTTATGTATAACAGAAAATAAATAATTGGACATAAAATATAATCGTTTTTAGTGTATTTAAAATCATATTAATTGGTAACAACAGCACATATTCTCACTGTTATGGAGGAACTTCAGAGACTCCAGCCATGTTTCCACTGTTCAAGAACAGCTTTAATTTTATAATTTGGGTTTGTGTTTTTAAATCATTTCAAGCAGAAATTGTAAGAATGTTAATTAACAACACTAATGTTGTTGTTTAACTGTTACCTTGCTAGTTTATGCTAATAATGAACCCTTTCATTTACATGTAGAGTTATGTGCTTATTGCTTTCCACAGAGTTGAAAAAAATCTTTATTGCACAATATTAGTGATGTTATCAGTATTTAAAAGAAAAAATCTATAGAAAAAAGGAGGACTTTGAAGTTATTTTTTACATTAATTTCACTGCTACTAATTCTATTTATTGTTTTAATTCCACATTGTTTTTGCAAAGGGGGACTCTTGCAACCAAATAACCTAGACCTAATAACTCAGACCTAACTGCACAGTTTTTGAGAAACATGCAGTGTGGAGAGACCTGCAGGAGATGACCAACTACAAGAGACGTACTCCATCATCATTCAGGTCCCTAAGAAACCCGCCAACTACAGGCTCGTTGCGCTGACTTCTGTAGTCATGAAGTCCTTCTAACGACTGGTGTTGAGCCACCTGAAGTCTCCTACAGGAACCTGCTGGACCCCTTGCAGTTTGATGATGCTGTTAACATGGGACTGCATTACATCCTGCAGCATCTGAATCATCCTGGGACCTACGCACAGATCCTATTTGTAGAGTTCAGCTTGGCCTTCAACACCATCATCCCCTAGTCCCTCTACTCAAAACTGTCCCTGTCTGCCAATGGATCCTCAGCTTCCTGACTGACAGAAGCCAGGAGGTGAGACTGGGTCAGTACACTTCAGACACACCAGTAATAAGCACCGGTGCACCTCAGGGATGTGTCTTCTCTCCCTACACTAATGACTGCACCTCCACAGACCCCTCCGTGAAGCTTCTGAAGTTTGCTGATGTAAAGGAACAGATAAACAGATCAGAGCAGAAGAAGGAGAGAAAGAAAAGAGACTAAAATCCATCAGAAATGTGTCCTGGAGTTACTGATGTCTGATCCTGACGTGAACGACTCGGTGGAACTGAGTTCATGTTCATGACTCGTCCTCATGACAGAAAGATCCTGTTGACCTGCAGCTGCAGCTCATTTCAAACTCCAGTCCCTTTTTATTTAGAACCTTCATGTTCCTCAGCAGAACTGTGTGTTGAGAGTGAGACATTCAGTAAAGAGGATTACCACGTGGTTCTTTAGATTACAGGTGATGTTGTTGATAGAAATGATATTTAATGTTTAATTCGTGTCTCTGCTGAATGAAAATGACTCGAGCTGAACAGATGAATCTTTCTATGGATCAAACCAGAATGTGTGTGTGCGTCCAGGTGAAGTAAAGTCAGATAAAAACAATTTGTTTTAACACGTTTATTCTTTCCGTGCACACACATGCAAACAGAATCAAGAACACGTCTCAGAGCAGGTTCTTCACCAGAAACATGCAGCTGACAGCAGCTGGCTTCAGTTCAGTCATGCTTCTGTGGTAAACAACAACAATCTACATACACTGTTACGCCCTGAGGAGTGGCGTGCAAACACTGGAATCAAACCACCGACATCAAGACAGAAATAATTACTTTTATTCTTTTTAACTCTGTTGGGGCAGTTTAACCCCTTGCTGACCTTATTTTAGTGTTTTTATAGTATGTTTATTTTTATCTCTGTATTTGTTGTTTTTATTTGTGTACAGCACTTTGGTCGGCGTCACTGCAGTTTTTAAATGTGCTTTATAAATAAATTGATGATGCTGATGATGATGAGGAAGTGGAATTCAGTCACATGCATGAAAACACACGGTCTGACTCAGCTTCACTGCAGGAACCCACACCTGAACGTTCTGTTGAGATACAATGACCTCACCACAACATCTAAATGAAGGATTACAGAAGGTAACACCGGTTCTGCGTAAGTCCTGGTGAGTCACATCTGGATCTACAGAGACCTGCAGATCACATGAACTGTATTTAACCTCCAGAACCATTTTAACAGATTACAGGAAGGACTGGCTGCTGTGAGGAACACCATGATGATACGAGGACTGGATCAGGTGTTTAAACAGGACTGGAGAAGGGCTTGTTGTGGAGAACTTGCTGATTGTTTTCAGGTTTCTCATTCATCTGTGGAGAAAACAATAAGAACTTTCTCAGTTTTGGACTGTGGAACTCATCAGGTCTGGAACTTTAGCAGCTTATTACTGATTCTGGTAGAAGTCGGTCAGTTGGCTGCAGTGGAGGTGAGCCAGAGTCCGGCCCAACGTGAGTCTCAGTTGGAGATGTTGGCGCTGTTGTTACGATTGTCGTATTTGTGGTGGATGAACAGCAGGACCACGCCCAGCAGGAAGCAGACGGAGCCGACCGTGATGTAGGCGATGCCCAGGAACGGGTTCTTGCCCCCCATCCAGGAGATGGTGCTCAGGATCATCCTCTTCCTGCCATCGAAGCTTCGGACAGGATAATCTGAGTTCAGCACGATAAAGACACCAAACGGAATAAAGAAAAGTCCGAGTTACAGACACAGATGAATGAACGGCCTCCGCGAGGCTGTTCAGAACCACCAGATGACCCAAACCCATCACAGTAAGGATACTGTAAACCACGTCCAGGGAGTAGTTCCCTCGAGGCAGAGTGGGAACCATGCTGTTCCTCCTCTGGATGATCCGGTAAAGTTTGCGGAACGTCGGCAGTGCGGCGGTTCTCATCCACACAATGAAGTCCTCATTGATGAAGCCATTGTTTTCTGGATCCGAGTCCAGCTCGTACACAGGTCGGCGCCAGTTTATCGGCTTTGATGTTCCTGAAAACCAAAAACAAATCAGTGTTTAGAAAAGCCCTTGGTGATTATTCCAAAGGTTTCTGGGTTTTAGTTCAGGCAGAGAA